>PVHP010053692.1:0-10669 GCA_004024765.1 Zapus hudsonius | reverse complement strand
GAGAAGAAGTGGCCACCTGGGAGCAGAGCCACACAACCAGCGGGTTGAAGTGTTGCACAGATAAACATCTTGGTGGCTTTCCACAATATCAAATCAATTGAATAACAATAAATTCACAAGGTGTAACAGTTTTAATGATTACTAACCCTCAGTTCACAAATTATACCTCACACAGTAAAGCATGTGAGTGTGCGCGCGCGCACACACACACACACACAAAACACACACACACACATGCACACACATAGGTTACAGACTGACTACAAAGGGTTAAAGAGACCACAGCAGAGTTCAAGGAGTGTCAAGAAGCCTGAGAAGCAAACACTGGGAAGTTGATAGGCTTTGAAAGAGAGTCCCTGCAGGGTCATTGTGGTTGTACACTCACCTGTTGCCAGGTTCCAGGTTTGAGCAGAGTCCCAGATGTTAGATGCGGGACCGTAAAGGCTATCATCCAGAGCAGATGGACAGATGGAAGGTCCAGGAAGACAAATGCATGGATAGGCAGACAGAAATTTGAGTAGACCACGTCAACAGTGGAGACTAGACTGGCTAGAGCCCCTGAGAAAGTCAGGGGTACTCAGTCTGTGGGTCCCTTGATATACACACATGGTGATCAGATGACAGACTAATGGGACCATTGTCACTGCAGTGTGAAGTGTTCTCCTTGTGGAGTCCAGATTGGGGGGCAGGGGTTGAACCCTTTCCTCAGTGTGGTGTATCTGGTAAGTTCTCTGGCCCAGCTTTCCTGTTGTTATTTTAATATGCCCATGTGTTCCTATAGTTCCAACTTTTTTGATAAATTTATAGGATGGCACGCTTTCTCCTTTTAGGAATAAGTTATCAGTTCATGCCATGTGGGTGGGTCCCGATAGAGATGTTCTTTATGTGTGCAGAGTCACCTCCATCCTCACTATGGACTCAAATGCTGCTTGTAAAATGGAGTCTCTCAAGACAAGGCAGTCTGAAAGACCACTGTTTTCTACAATATTGAGTCACTTAGGGTAGGGCCCAGCCTGACCTTAGCAGGTATTCGGCCAGCAGCACTGGTGTGTCTGAGAGGAGGCAATGAACAGGTTTTCCCCTCTGCAGTGGGTCAGGAGGAAGGGCTTCTGTGACAAGATCCTAGGGGTTCATACTATCTAGCTTCTCTTACCCTCTAACCTCCAAGTAGGCTGGCCAAGTTTCCTTTCCAGGAAGGACCCCCTACACATAGGAGACTCAGAAATATAAATAAAATTGAGCAGGACAGGGGCAGCAGAGGCAGAGGAGCAAGAAGTTCCACATAAAAGTGAGATCAGGAAAAGGGAAAATACAGTGAGAAATCTCAGAAGGCAAATTCCCACTCGTTTGTTAACATTCTGCAAAAATAATATGGAAGAAGGGGTTGACAAATTTAGATGCAATCCTCCTTCTCCCCAAAATAAAATTTTTTTGAGACAATGAAATTCACATGAAAAATAGTAATTGAAAAATATACTGGTCAATTCCCCAACAAAGTGACAGTAGAAAAAAAAACTATATATATATATATATATATATATATATATATGTATATATATATATCAGAATAGCATGCCTAATGGCAATGGAAGCATGCCAGAAGTGCAATGCACTATTTCAAAACAAGCTAAAAGACAATAAGAAATGATATAAGACACACTAGAACAACATAAATCAGAATTAGGAAAATTCAGAAATGAAGGACTAAACCTTAAGGGAAAAATGATACATAAAAGAAAAAAATTATTTTAGAAATCAAAGTAAATTATAAAGAACATAGGAACTAACACAATTAGTAGTGTCTTCTTCAAGTCAAAAGGAGATTTTTAAAAATAAAAATAAGTTCATAAGCAGATGTTAAAGATTAAAAGAAGATGACAAGCTTTACAGATAACAAAAGAAAATCCAGCCTGTGTATCTTGGTAGCTCCTGAAAAAAGGAAACCACAGCCAGGGAACTGAAGAAATAATAAAACCATTAGCTCCACCCTAAAAAAAAAACTTTCTCAAATTAATAAGGAAGAGCTATTGAAAGAGCTCTCTGATCCTTGAGAATATCAACACAGGATGATCAAAGCAAGTCATATGTGGATAAATTTCTTTGTTAAGGAAACCATTTGAATATCAGACAAAAAAGACATATAAAAATGAAATAAAGTTTTTATTAAATTATTAAATCTCAACGCTCACATCCAAAAGAAAATAAACATATTGATGATACTCAAAGAAAATATAAACCAAGGATTTTATACCCAGTACATCTAACCTTCACCTGAAAAGGGATCAAACTGTTGCTCACAAGCAAAGAAGTCCTGTGTCCATGAGTCCTTCCTGAAGAATCTAGAAAAACACAGTGTCATACAAAATGACACACAGGCAAGGGTGAGCTTTAAGTAGGTGATTACTTGTAGAACTAAGATGAACTGAGAGTGAAATTTCAAAGAGGTCATAACATGTCCCTAATAACTCAAAGGTCTGGCAGTCCAGCGTGCAGCCGTTGTTCTAAAATGGAAGAAGGTGAAGGAGGAAAGGAGGATTTCCAAATTGATTGGCAGAAATTTGCAATCCTAGATTTAATCCCCTTGGGAATACGTAGGTTCTGTTATGATTCTCAATTAACAGAAACATAATGTCTGGTTTTCATTTTCTAATAAAAATATCATATGTAACTATTTCTGGTATTTTTACTAAACTGACTTTAGTACTCACCACGGATGGTGGCAGTATGAGTGTGTCCAGTCCCAGACTGCTTTTTATAGATTATAAAGGTCGTAACGGACAAAGCAGAGTAGTAGCAGGCATTCCAGCCCTCCATCTCCTATGTCTTTCTTGATGTAGAAGAAGACATATACAGGAAGAATCCTGTAGTCCTGAATTTAAATTGGAGGTGTTGATATGATTTTATTTTATTTTTTCAATGCAAGTACCTATACACCAGTCTATTACCTAGCTCTGTCCACTGGGGGGAAAACCTAGACAGAAAAGCAATCCTGATTATGGTCATATAATATGATTTCCCCTTATTTAAGAAGGTAGAACTTCTTGGAGAAATAAATAGATGGTACAAGAAATGTGAAGAAGTGAAGAAGAGGTTGCCTCTCCTTGACACACCAGAGAGCAAAGTAAAGGTATAAACTGTCATGGCTACAATCCAACATATATGTTAAAATCCATGGACTTTCAATACAGTCACCTTTAAATATGCAGAGAACCAATATATTATCACAATTAAATAAAATTGTCAAATAAAAGGAAAGAACTAAGCACTTTACCACCTTGTATGTGTGAATTTTACTTCTTAGGTAACCAATAGGAGGTGAGGGAAAATGTTCTTTTTCAAAATTATTCCAGCTAATGCATAAAAGCAAAATGGTAAAATTAGAAAATCACCATTTTGCAACCTCATAGCTTAAATCAGCAGAGGATTAATGGGAAACAGAAATCATGCCACCCTGGATGAAAAACACAAAGCCATCCTTAGCTCAATAAAGGATCAACATGAGCCTGACCCAGCCTCCAAATTCAGTTGCTGATTTGCAAGGAGCATGGAGGACAGAGAGTGATCTGAACCTCCCATGTAGACACCAAAAAACAGCAAAATCTTGTCTCTGGGACAAGCTCCGTTCTCCCATATATGGGTTATGTATCCCTTATCCAAAATGCTGGGGTCAAACATGCTTGGGATTTCAGACTTTTGTGCATGTTGGAATATTTACATATCCATCATGAGATATCTTAGTGATGAGAAGCAAGTGCAAACTCAGACTTCACTTATATTTTGTATATACCCTTATACACATAACCCAAAGATAATTTGATATAAAATTCTTAACTTCGTCCATTTCATGATATGGAATTCTTTATCTGTAGCATCATGTGACACTCAAAAGCAGTTGGGGTTTGGAGTACTTGGAATGTCAGATTTTTTATTTAACTTGTATAAATTTTAAGGGAAACAAAGGGATGGAGGGCAGTGCATAGCTAATGAAAGACATATTAAATAAATGAAGTCTAAGATGTAGAGTCAAAAGGTAAGACCTTTTTTTTTTTTTAATAAAAGTGAAGAGGCGGGCTTGCTCAGCCATTAAGGCACTTGCCTGAAAAACCTAAGGAGCTGAATTTGATTTCCCCTGTGTTCACATATAGCCAGATACACAAAGTGGTGCATGCATCTAGAGTCTGTTTTCAGTGGCTGGAGGCCCAGGCATGCCCATTCTCTCTGTCTCTGTTCTAGCTCTCTCTCTTCTCATATATATATATATATATATTTAAAATATTTTTAAAGTGAAGAAGCAAGGAGCTATATAACAGCTACTTTTGGTGGGAGTGGGCAGGGGGGGGGGACAACACAGCCACCCCCCTTCCCAGGGATACCTAGGGAAGTTCTACTTTTTAACTCACCTGGCCTTGACAAGATGATCTGCTAATCTTATAAAAATCTGCTAAACTACATGTTTGTTTTTCTATGGTTTTCTATATCTGTGCTTTATTTTACAATGAAATAGGTTAAAAGAAAACACTAATTCCAGTTTTAAAAAAAATACAAACACTATTCTTGCATAAAGAAGACGGGCACTGGAATCAGAAACATCTAGATTTAAAGCTTGAATTACCACAAAAAAAAGGACCCGTTGACTGTATCCTCAGTTTCTACTTTGAAAAATGGTAATAAGAAAGCCTAAAAGTGCCCAGGATCGCCTAGGTATTCAATAAACTCATTGTACTATTTTTCCTCTTAAGTGTTTCCTGGAATAGTTAGCATTCCTGAAACCTTGTGAGGCTAGTCAGTGAAGCACGTAGGATTCATGGAGGAAGGTGTGTGTGTGTGTGTGTGTGTGTGTGTGTGTGTGTGTGTGTGTGTGTGTGTGTGTGTGTGTGTGTGTGCCAGCTATCTTTCTCAATTACTGTCTATTTTTTTTGAGATGGGGTCTCTCACTGAACCCTAAACTCAACAATTGGGCCAGACAAAACTAGCTAGGAATCCTATCTCCCTTCCTCTGTCTCCTCAGCTCTGGGATTATAGGCACCTGCCAGCATACCCAGCTTTTAGTTGTGTTCTGGGGGGTCTGCACTCAGGTCCTCAAGCACTTTACCCCCTGAGCCATGTGCCCCACCTACTCCCTAGGTTTTTTGTTTAGGAATTCTCTTAAGACAACACCTGTCCTGGCATTTCTCATATCCTATAAGTAATCAGCAAAGGAGTTTGAGCCACATGGCAAGAATGGAAGCCGACTTCCTCCAGATGTTGGACTCTTAGACTCCAGTGGCAAGAGAAACCCTACTGCAAAAGCAGCTAGAGAAAGCCGACTGTTGAATGAATCGAGCTGTGTGTAATGAACACTCCAAGCTCCGTGCAGCTCTTTCCTGGTGGCGGGCACTGTGTTAAATGACCACTACAGAATCACCTCTAATCCTGACCAACAGCCCTTTGAGGCACACATAGAACAGACCCCATTTCACTGAAAAGAAAATGGATTCAGTTAGAGAGTGATTAACCTCCCCCGTTCTGTTTTCTCCTATCTCTAACACTCCCCACTCAAGGGAAAGGTCATAAAGTCACAATGACATGAGTGAGCCCCAGAGATCGCTGGGTAACCAAGAACCTATAGCTTACAGAAAGAGAGGTTATTAACTGAAAAATTTGTTAAGAGGAGGAAAAATAGCTCAGTGGGTAAAGTGCTTGCCTCCCAGTGAAGGGTCTCGGTTCAGTCCCTGGTGCCCGTGTAAAATGCCCACCAACACACACATGCACATATATGCACATATATGCACAACATATACACATGCAAATATTAAATACAATAAAGTGTATAATTAAATATTTTTTTAATTGTTAAGAAGATTTGGGAGCTGGAGAGATGGCTCAGCAGTTTACTTACCTGTAAAGCAGAAGGACCTGAGTTCGATTCCCCGGTACCCATGTAAAACCAGATGCACAAAGAGGTACATGCATCTGGAGTTCATTTACAGTGGCCTAGGGGCCCTGGTGCACCCATTCTCTCTCTCTCTCTCTCTCTCTCTCTCTCTCTCTCTCTTTCTCTCTCTCTCTCTCTTTTTCTCTCTTGCTCGCTCTCTCTCGCTCACTCTCGCTCTCTCTCAAATAAATAAATAAGTAAAATATTTTTAAAAGCCAAATTTCATGTTAATACATGGAGACCTTTGGAAAGTGATAAATATGTTTACTATCTTCATTGTGGAGATAAAAACATGAGTTATATGTGCATATCTAAACTCACCAAATTGAATATATTAATTACATCTAGGTTTGGGGGAACCAAACATAACTCAGTAAAGCTAGAGAGAATAAGTAACTGACGAGTAAAATAAAATATCCTACTCCTCCATGGTTGTCATGGAGATGACATAACTCAGGAGGTTACAGTAACCTAGAATGTCCACAGCTCCTCTGCTTTCCTGCCCACACCATCACGTGAATATTTCCCCTCACAGACTACTCAGTGCACCCACTCCTGGTTGGAGTATTGTCTGGGTGTGAGGTCACTCTCGTGATTTGTGTTTCCTGTTTAAACATTCACACATCACCACCCCACCATGTTCTGCACATCTGAGAATATTTAATTCCCTAGTATTTTCAAAACTGACCCAAAATGTCCATAAGAATCTGTCCTGGAAACAGATCTCATTCCCCAGATAATAAGTGGCCATGAGACAACACAGAATGTTACAGACAGACTTCTCCAAATACCGTCTGCAGGCTGTCCCTTTAAACAAGAAAACTGAGCTAATTCAGAAAGAGTCCCCTGCCTGTTCCGGTGGAATTTAAAAGACAGAGGCCATAGCCACTGAGACATGGACCTGGGACTCTTCTATCTAAGCTGGGAGAAAGGGACTGTGGAGAGCAAAGCCATCTTTGTTCTGCAGGGCACACCCAGCTGAAGAGGAGAAGCAGGTAGAGCTGAGAACAGGCCCCATCCCTGGTGATGGCTCATTGATACCTGCCTCTCTAAGACCTGTATCCTCAGATTTCAGCATCCTGGAGGAACAAAGGAAGTGTTAAATGCTGTTTAAGGTGTCTGCTTTAACAGAAGCTTTTGTGGGTGGTTATTAACTTCAAAGAAAACCAAACTTATCCTTCCTTACTTCCCTCTGAACTCAAAGAAAGCCTATACTGGAGCTGTGTGCATCAGCCAAGGGCCCTGGAGCATAGCCAAGGCCTAGGCCCCTCCCCTGGGTGATAAGTGACTCAAATCCACTAAGGAAAAAGAAAGGGGTCTCCCCTCCCCCCCAGAGTCAAAAAATAGTTTCTTTGAGAAAAAAAAAATACAACTTTGATGCAAACTTTGACAAAAATCTTTGTTGTGGCTTTTATTTTGTTTTATTTCTAGACTAAACCTTACTTTGGATCCCAGACTGGCCTCAAATGTAAAGCAATCTTCCTGTCTCAATCTGAGACTTGTTATTGGGAAATAAAAATAAAATAAAATAAACAGAAATTTAGAAACTGCACTGTGGGTCTGGGGAGATGGCTCAGTCAGAAAAGTGCTGGCCATGCAATCATGGGGATCTGAGTTCAATCCCCCGAAGCCAGGCATGGTGATTCATGCCCTCAATACCAGTGCTGAGGAGGCAGAGAACAGGTGGATCCCTGGGACTCACGGGCCACCCTGGCCAGCCTACTTGGCAAGGTCCAAATCAATCAATGAGAGACCTGGTCTCACTAAGATGAGGTCAGTGCTCCTGAGGAACACCACACTGGAGGTTGTCCTCTGGCCTCCACATTCACCTGTGTCACACACACACACACACACACACACACACACACACACACACAGCTCTACTGCAAATATTTATCTTCTCTGGTCTTCAAACAACCAAACTTTATCTTACTAAGAAAATCCCAAGCCCAGATCAAACTTTCCTCAAATTCTTACCAGGAAAGCATATGTCAATTTCTTGCTGGCACAAAGAACCCAACCAAAGCAGCTTATAGGAGGAAAGGTTTTTTTTTTCTTTTTGTTTGTTTGTTTGTTTGTTTGTTTGTTTGTTTGTTTGACTTACAGACTCCAGGGGAAGCTCCTTGATGGCAGGGAAAATGATGGCATGAACAGAGTTTGGACATCCCCTCCTGGTGAACCTCAGGTGGACAGCAGCAGCAGAGTGTGCCCAACACTGGCCTGGGGAAGCTGGTTATCACCCCCATAAGCCCACCTCCTACAACATACCTCTGACAAGGTTCCAGTTCCAAAATTGCCATCAGCTGAAGACCAAGCATTCCGAGCACATTAAGTTTATGGGGGACACCTGAATCAACCCACTGCCAGCATACTTTAAAACATTTACATGATAACACATAATCCCTGCTTAGATTTAACTAAGAAAAGGATATTTCCCCAGCCTTTCATTTGTGTACATACACTGAAATGGAGTGATTTCTTAAATTACATATTTTCTATCTACCTAGATATTTGTTTGGAGATGATATTATCTTCAAAGGAGTCCTCAGGCTTAGTCCACCAAGATCTTACAGTAGTCAGTGAAGGATTTGGAAGCAGTGTTCTCATTCTCTCTCTCTTGCTCTCTTCATTTCTATTCCTTGCTTTCATGGTGGATCACTGGGTAGCTGTGACTCTATAACCCCTCCTCCCAAGCTTGGGAAGGCCTCCCTCCCATCCCATGTGATTCCTGGATGTGATTAGTCTCCTTGTTGCCCTGGTCTGGTAGAAAGCACAGGGGCCTGTTCTTTGAGTCTTGGGCCCCTGTAGACCTATCCTGAAGATTTGGGGGGACCCATTGCACCCCACAAAGGATTAGCTCAGAACGGACAGAAAGATGATTCTACGAGAGGCATCATCATGGTATGACCTCTCCCCTCCTCTTGGGTCCCCAAGAGTGTGAGCCTCCTGACATGCTGTATTTCTGGATAGGAGCAAACTGTCACTGGGTCCCTCGGGAGACCTTTTGTCACCCTTCCAGGACCTAAGCATATGTGCAGATATAAGTCTGTTAGGCTCTCACAAGTCTGTCTCTGCTCACAGTAAGGTCTTAATGAAAGGCCCTGCCCTCCTTCCTCCAGCGAGCCCCAGGATGTCAACCCCTGTTGCCCTTGGCTGGATCTGCATCTCTTCAGCCTGAATAAGCTCTTAAACCTCCTCTTCTACCATTAGCCTTTGTTTAAAATATTTTATTTATGCAATTTCAAGCAGAGAGAGAGAGAGAGAGAGAGAACACCAGGGCCACCACCTTGTGGGTCTGGCTTATGTGGGTACTTGGGAATTGAACCAGGGGCCTTAGGCACTAGAGGCAAGTGTCTTAACCACTGAGCCATCTCTCCAGCCCCTGCCATTAGCCTTTTAAAGTCATATCTTAGGGAAAGGGCATTTCAAATCATGCCCGGGCCAGAGCAGTTAGCACCTGGCAAAGCCCAAGTCAAGAATCCTGGTTCCCCAAGACCTAACCCAGGGTTGTCATTAGACACCCCAGCTGCTCCGCCCATCTCTGTCCCTGTCCCCAATTAACAAACACTATGGACATCACTTGCTAAGCTTCTTTTAAAGCCACCAACAAGATTCTGAGTTACAGCGTAATTCTCTTTGCTCCCTGACATGTCTATACTATATATTAATGAGGTGTGTCCAATTGAAAATTCAAAACCAAATATATTCATTAACAGTCTAAAAATAGACGCTTCCCTGTGTGATTTCAAAGCCTGTAGGCTCTTCTTTCAACGTTGATGGTCTTGGCTTTCTTATAATAAAAGCAAGAAAAATAATCTTTTAAGGTTAATAGCTTTGAACAATTAGTATAAATAATCGCCCACTTTGATGTTTTCTGCAATATTAATTGCAGAACTGGGCAGACTGCTTTGCTAAGCCAGTTTCACGAAGCTGACTAGGAGGTATTTTTGATTCTCATTCCATCCATGGAAGGAGATCTGTCAATTAATTGTGTCATTTACCATCTGAGACCCATGTCGTGCAGCTATCTTGTCTCTGTTGGCGTTGACCTTTAAAGGTCATGGCTACAGGCTGCTAAGAGACTTTACCATCTCACCAAGAAATAGCCCTGCCTCATGAACCAGCAGGTGCACTCATGACCCCACAGTGGTGACCGATTCCCTCACAAGACCTGCTCTGTTCTGAGTCCATCAACCTTTTGACAAGAAGGATGGAGGAGAATAAAGGGAATGACACAAGTCAGAAGAAGGACTATCTTGAAGGAGGAAGGTCCTTAGTGGAACGGGATGAGGGGACAAGAGTATAACAGAATGGGAACAGAACCAAATTGAAATATAGTCATCTATTAAAGTTCTCAATAAAAAGAGAAAAAATAAATATATAAGATGCTTAAGGAGCGCTGGGGAGATGGCTCAGCAGTTAAGTGAGCTGCTTGCAAGGCCTGTGTGCCCGGGTTCGATTCTCCAGTAGCCTCATGAAGCCAGATGCGGTGTGGTGCATACATCTGGAGTTTGCATTGGCAAGAGGCCCTCGCGTACCCATTCGCCCTCTCTCTTTCTCTCTCTCTTTCTCTCTCTTGCTCTCTTCTTGCAAATAAATATTTTCAGAACATGCATGTGGGAAAAATTTAAAGGAAACAGAGAAACCTACAATCAATAAAAGCATTTCCCTTCTTTAAACTGACTTGTCCTTAGACAAAATCCTCTCCGATGCTATTTTTAATTCTTGCAATGTTATGTTTATCTAAATACCGTG
>PVHP010053691.1:0-10695 GCA_004024765.1 Zapus hudsonius | reverse complement strand
TGCCAGGATGGAGTCTTCCCTCGAGTCCATAAGCCAAATAAACCCATTCCTCCACAAGCCGCTTTTGTTTGGGTTCTTTTTGCACAGCAACTAGAAAGCTGACCGCAACAGGGTGGGGGGGGTCGGAGAATGTAAGCACCAGAGGAAGGAGGGGAGCATTGTGAAAGACTAAGCTCTGGGAATGACAAGGCTATTGTACTCTTGAACTCTAAGCCGCTGGGATTACCTGTACAAGTTTGGACTCATGATGGAGAGGGTAAGGGCTCACCTCTTCCTGAGGACTTATAGGCATCTAATGGTGATTAGTAAAGAGATAGACATTCTCTTCAGTATAGTCACTGATTAACTACCCATGCACCCAGAGTAATGCAATTAAATTCAATGCCCTTTACAAAAAAAAATAATAATTTAAATTTTAAAAGCCATGAAAATAGACATGGTTCAGTGGGAAAAGTTCTTGCCTCGTAATCATGAGGACCAGAGTTTTGATTCCCAGTACCCAGGTTAAAATGCCAGATATGGTGGTGTAAGCCTGTAGTCCCAGCACTGGGGAGACAGAGACAAGAGGGTACCTAGGGTTCGCAGTTTAGCATAACTGGTGAGCTCCAGGCCAATAAGAGACCCTGTCTCAAAAAAATAAATAAAAATAAAAAGGGATGGTGTTCCTCGGGATAATATCCAAAGTTGCCTCTAGCCTCTTTGTCTCTCTCTCTCACACACACACACTCCACATTCATACATATGCATACACACATGCTCACATGCACCCTCACACATGCACACACACAAATGCACACAGCAGTAAAGGGGATCCGCAGGAGTGAGAGACAGACAAGAGAGGAGGGGGTGAGTATGATCGGAGTAGCTTATATACATCGTTACACACACCATGGCAGACAGGAAACAGAGGGCTAATTGGAAATCTACAAAGAACCATTCCAGAGGCCTATATCTGCCTGTCAGGTTCATGTCCCAAAAGCTGTACAACCTCCCAGTGTAACCGGCTTCTGGAGTTTGGAAATAATCCTTCAACCCTGTGATGGTTAAGTTTTGTTGTCAACTTGACCTGTTTAGTTATCCTGGGTGGGTCTTTGAGGATGTTGACAGGAAGGCAGCCTCTCAGTAGAGGGCAGGATGTAAGGAAGCTCAGAGGAGCTAGAAATGAAAATCCCTTCCTGGGAAGGCAGTGCAGGAAGGAAATTCCAGAGACTCAGGAAGCCAACAAGTCTGGGAAAGGGTTGCAAGACCCCCTCCTAAGGCTATATAAAGGGGAAGGAAATCTCTCTCTCTCTCACTCTGCCTGCCTGTCTTCCTGCCTAGCTGGCTGTTAGTGCTTGTGGTGTATCTCTTTGCAGGCATTCAAACAAAGCTTCCTCAGCCCTCCAGCCTAGACTAAAAACCAGCAGCCCCCCAGGAAGCCTTTAGGCCTTCAGTGCTGTATTGGAACCAGTGAGGTAGAACCTCACATCTGTTTGAATGGCTATTGTCAAAAAGATCAAAGATGCCAGGCATGGTGGCCTGCACCTTAAATCCCAGCACTGGGGAGGCAGATGTAGGAGGAGTTGTGAGTTTGAGACCAGCCTGGGCCTGAGACTTGAGAGAGACCGTTCCAGGTCAGTCTGGGCTACAGTGAGACCCTACCTCAAAAAAACAAACAAAAAGATGAAAGATAACAAGTCTTGGCTAGGGAGTGAAGAAAGGAGAACCCATTTGTGGGAACATGGACTGGTAAAGTCATTAAGAATATGGAGGTTTCTCCAAAAATTCGAAATAAAACCACCACGTGATCTAGCAATACCATTAATATGATCAAATTAATCTGACAAAAAAAGATGTGCATCCCATGATTATCACCGCAGAATTTACAAGAGCCAAGAGGTCTGAACAGCCAAAGCATACAACTGGTGCACCCATTCTCTCTGTCTGTCTCTCTTTCTCTGCTTGCAAATAAATAAATTATATATATATATATAATTAAATAAATAATATATATTATACTATTAAATAAATCATATATATATATATATATATATGATTACAAAGAAGCCGGTTGCTCTGAAGTCTGCCTCTGCCCCAGACCTCCCTATGACAGATTAGAACAACCACAGAGAGGGAGGTCTGTCCCTCTCCAAGGTCCCCCAGTAGATCAATGTCCCTGGGGTACCAATTTACTGGCGACAAATGCATTCACCTCACCAAACTAACTCAAGAAAGCTTGATGTCGGAGTCAAGAGGCTGGTCATCTATCTCTTAATAAAGCACTGTAATCTGTTTCTTTAATTTCTGTTTATTCTTTCATCATCTAATCTTTGATCTAAGTCTTAGATATTGACAAAGGATTTGCCTTATTCAGCCTCACTGTTTAAGCTTCCACCACCTCCCTAATCCTGAAGCGAGACGCACTAGAAGGGGATCTGATGTAAGTCATCCCCGTGCGGACAGTGACTGTGACATTGGGTGCTCCAGAGATCGCTTGATTGCGCGCTTAACCACTCGTAATTCATCCCTGGGTTTGATGTGGGGCAATGCGTGACACTCGTCATAACAGCAAGGATGTGACAGAGAACTGTAGGCTCCCACGTGATGACCCGGAGTCCATTTCAACGTCTCTACATTAATGACATACCTTTAGGATTGAAAAGATTTCCAGAATCCAAGAGATAGAAAGATAGAAATACCATCTATTTCCTTTTCTCAGTAATAATAATAATAACAATCTCCTCCCCACCCAACAAAGAACTCAATCCAATATATATACCATACAGTAAAGTTTCAGACAAAACTATATCCTTATATCCTATGTCCTTTCTGGCAATCAATATCAGCTCACATATATATTAAAATGTATATCGTTACCCTTCTAGGTAAAGACTCAATAATTCCCCCTGCTCTCTCTCTCTCTCTCTCTCTCTCTCTCTCTCACACACACACACACACACACACACACACCTTTACTCAACACATCCTTCCCTCTTATATCTCTTATATCTCAGAGTAGACAGAGGAATAAAAAATTTTAAAAAATACATTTACTACTATTTTTTGACTTTACTGCTAACACAATAAGGCAGTGTTACACACTGAATCACCGGAGTGTGCTGGTATTACTTCATGGATATTAGACCCCTTAGGGATATTGGAATATGAAGAAAGATTTTCTCTTTTTCTAAATCAGCTGGGTTTTTTTTTCTCCTCTCCCTTGGTTCTGTTTCTAAAAATAATGCAGTTAGCGAAAACAGAAGGTTTGGTTTATAACACAAACAAAATTGTTACATTCTGAATGGGTTGTAAGTACCTGATTCTTTGCCTTTTTACTCATCGCTGCAAAAAAAAAAAATCTACAAATCCATTTGCTAACCAGCTGTACCTCTGCGAGTAACAGATAACAACCTGTACAAGCCAGGGTTCGCCATGAATCCGTACTGATAGGCCTAAAGCTTGCAGCTTTTTTAAATGCTAATGACAAGAAACATTTCCGAAGCCAAAACGCTCCTGTAGATCTGTCTCCCTCTATTATGACTGATATTTGCTTGTAAGTACATAGAACACTTGTTTCCAGTTCCTTATCTGCCGAGTTGCAGCATGCTGACCTACATACTGCTCACTACAATGTGATGTGCAAACATCTTCTATATAATTTTTCATTTTCGACTTAAAAACAGTAGAGGCAAAATGGGATTGCTGCAAATCTAACAAAGAGATGGCATTATTTCCAAATAAAAATGTGCATTTTTTTCCTTCTTTTCTTTTTTTTTTTTTTTGTGGGTCCCTAAGAATTTATTTGTCTCGAAGCTTGAAGTTCAGACGTAGCCATGCCTGGGAAAAGGGTGTTGAATTGCGATTAGACAGGAGAAAGACTTAGGGAGAGAAACAAAATTCATCTCCAACCCCAGAATCATGAAACCAACTTCTTTCTCGCTACAGTTAAAAGTTCGCTTTCTTTCTGAACGGTGTTTTTGCAGTGTCTCGAAATGTGGCGGATATAAAATGCTGAAATCTGTAGAGTAGATAGAAATAACACGGGGAGCTTGAAGGGGGGAAGAAGTAATCTATTCTTGCACCTGCCATTGTGAGAACACTCCAAACACCGTTCTCTCTCTCTCTCTGCCATTCTCTCTCTCTCTCTCTCTCTCTCTCTCTCTCTCTCTCTCTCTCTCTCTCTCTCTCTCTCTTTCTCTCTCTTTCTCTCCACTACACCTACTTTGTGGGTCCTCTCTGCTCCTGACAGGACACTTGGCTGCAGAGCTAGGGCCTTAGCTGCAGAACACTCCAAGACCATTGTAATTGCTAATGCAGTCAGGCACTTAGAAAGGAGGGCTCCGTTTCTAGGACAGGGTACAAAGGAGACCAGCAGAGGTGCCGAGAAGGTCAGGGGGCAAACTGGATGACAGGTCAAATGGAGAGGCCCTCATTAACTTGGAACACAGCTGGAAGTTTGTATTCAAAGGGTCTTCCCTTCACTCACTAGAGGTGGTTTCTGAAGGCACCTAGGTTTAATTTTTAATGATCCGATCTTTGTTTTCCAAGTTTGATGTGTCCAAAACTGGACAATCTGGATAATTGGATAATCTCCAAGTAAGATAAAAATGACTCAGGTTGTGGCCCAAATGACTTCCTGTCTTGCACTTTGAGGAAGTTATTGTGTTGCTTAATTATTTTGAAGGAGTCCTGAGTAAGAAAGCCCTAACAGAGACTTGGCAATCATGGCTGGGGGGGGGGGGGTCATGGTAAGTTTTAAGCATGAATCGTACTTTTTTCTTTTAAAAATATTTGTATTTATTTATTTGCAAGAAGAGAGACAGAGAGAATGGGCGCACCAGGGCCTCCAGCCGCTGCAAACAAACTTCAGATGCATGTGCCACCTTGTGCATCTGACTTTACGTGGGCACTGGGGATTCGAACCTTGGTCATTAGGCTTTGCAGGAGAGCACCTTAACCACTGAGACATCTCTCCAGCCCTTAACCATACTTTTGAATCCTTATTTTATGGTTCTCTAGAAGTAAAAGCATAATTTACAAAGATAGCCAATTATTTATCTGACCAGCCCTTTTCCAAAAAACACAGATCAAAGATAAAATAAATGTTCACACTTTTTGGTTGCAGTTTTACAGTTATTCCACTTAACTATTGGTACCAGCCAAATCTATCCATCAGCTGCCAGATCCCCTTTCATTGGTGAACAGGGTTAACTCAGAGTTTTACCAATTCTGTGTGATGTGATGGACAGAGGGGATTATCTTAGCTCTACTGCAACCAGCTGTGCGTCTTCCAAAATGTAATGTCATGGTTTGATCCAGGGTCCCCCACAAACAAATGAATGTGTTCTGATAGATCGATCCTCAGCTGATGGCAGTTTGGGTTTTACAACCTCGATGAAGCTGTGTTGTCAGGGGCGGGCTTTTGGGGTTATAAACCAGCTTCCCCTTGCCAGAGTTTGGCACACCTTCCTGCCGCTGTTTGCAGTGCTGTGGTGGAGGTGATGTCCACCCTCTGCTCATGCCATCGTTTTCCCTCCAGGATGGAGTCTCCCCTCGAGTCCATAAGCCAAATAAACCCATTCCTCCACAAGCTGCTTTTGCTTGGATTCTTTCTGCGCAGCAACTACGAAGCTGACCGCAACACGTAACATGACCTATGGAAACTTGGTTATCAGGGGTTTGGAGTAATTGAATGAGAAGAGCTCTTCTGGACTGCAAAAATTCTACAACTCTCCTTTTCACTTGGGACCACTTACCACGGTTGGCTCACGTGAAGTGTGAAATACCAGGGAACAGTTTTCTAAGTGCTGTTTTCAGATGATGCAAAGGTGCTTTTGCAAACCTGTCTTTCAGCAAGCCCGATACACCTGCCTGCGTGAGATCCAGCTTCCGCTGCTCTGTGTCCATTGCCAACCTCACGTGAGCTCCATACGTCTAACTTCTTAATGGTCTATGCTAATGCAATTTCCAGAAAGTACGTTGTTTATTAAATTTTCTGGAATTTCGACACAGCAAAAACAACATATAACTGCTTGATAAATGACTCTGAATAGATTCAGTAATTTGTGTAAGGGTAGCTCTCATTTATGTAAGAAGCCTAAATCCATTTAAAGTTAATTTCTAATTTTCTTATATTTATGTCATTCAGAAATACACGGCTGGTCCAGGAGCAATCATTCCAAAACCCAAGTGAACTATTAATTTTGTTTGGGTTAAAGCATAAAATGTTAACGGCGTAGTGTAGTTACTTTTTGCCAGTTACTCTTTAATTTCCTCCAAAAAACAATCTCTGCCTTATTCTTTCTCTGAGCTTTTGTATAACATTTCTGTTTGTTTTTTTTTAATCTGAAATACCAGAGGAAAAAAATAGATAGCTTTACTAGCTATCCTAGCAAATAATATCAAATTAACATCAAAATTTTCATAGGCTAAGCAATTTGCATTTCACGCTGCTTTTAATGGTTGGGATGAAAAATATAACTCAAACATTCTAGATCCCTTCTTGGAGCTTTTATTTATGAAGTACACTTGAATGAAGGTCCCACTTGCTTTCTGTCATCATTATTTGAAAATAATCAGTGAGCTGTTGAATTTGGCCTGCTATTCTGCTGGGTACTATAGACAGAACCATTTTTATTGCTCTCCTCCTGCCCTGTGAATGATGAGAGAATGACAATAAAATGGATTCAACCACAGAACGTACAGATTATGAAATATAAGCACTGTGTAGACTTTTACCAGGGATGGAAGAAAGGAGTGGATTTTAAATGCTATTTTTCTCTGGCGATGGGCTTCAATAGACCGTTCGGATGCGTAGACACACGATGGGCACACACCAGGCTCAGCTGCAGAGTTGAGTAACTGAACAGTCACCCAGAAACTAACTGGTGTTTCTCTTAGGGAACAATTTATTATTATTATTATTATTATTTAAAATATTTTTATTTACTTGCAAGCATAGAGAGAGAAGAAAGACACAGAGAATGGGCGTGCCAGGGCCTCTAGCCACTGCAAAGAACTCCAGATGCATGTGCCACTTTGTGCTTTATGTGGGGACTGGGGAATCAAACCCTGGGTCATTAGGCTTTGCAGGCAAGTGCCTTAACCACTGAGCCATCTCTGAAGCCCAGGGAACAGTTTCTTACAGAACTTCAAAAGTCCATCAATAAATTGAAAAGGAAATGAGATGATAGGTTTTTAAATTTTGTTTTAACCAAATTCCTTTATTTACCCATTTATACATATATCATTGAGTCCAAAGAGCATATTTTTGTGAAGTCTGAAAGGGTTAATGAGCCTGGAGCTACTGACCTTGGAATGAACAGCCTCTAAAACAGAGAGAAATTTTGGGGGTTCAGTCCTAGAAGTGGCTCCCAGCTATCTGACTCACCTGACTCTGTTTCCCATTCTTTGCTCTGTTGGATTTGTGCCCCTCCCTACTTCAGCCCCTTTTAAAGGTCCACCTCAACCATGTCTGGTTACAGTAATCTCACTCCCGAGGAGAAATGACTACCCTTCTTCTTCAACAAAGAGCAGTGTGTGTATGTGGAAGGTCGTGCCTCAGTTTCCCTTCTTTTTCACATTGGTCCAGTCCAGATTGTGGTCCAACGAAGTCCAGTATAACTCATAAGAAAAAAATGCGAGAGAGAAAGAGAGAGAGAGAGAGAGAGAGAGAGAGAGAGAGAGAGAGAGAGAGAGAGAATGGCAGAGAGAAGGAATGGGCGCACCAGGACCTCCAGCCACTGCAAAGGAACTCCAGACACATGCGCCACTTTGTGCATCTGGCTTTACATGGGTACTGGGGAATCGAACCCCATGCTATCAGGTTTTGCAAGCAAGTATTTTTTTATTTTAACATTTTTATTAATAGGTAAAAGCTCTGTATGTACAAGTCATGTGTTGGCACCACCAGTTCCCTTCTCCCTGCCCCCATTCCCATTTCCCCGAGGGCCCTCCTCCGTAGGATGTAAGCAAGTACTTAACCACTGAGCCACCTCTCCAGCCCTAAGTCTGATTTTTTTTAAACCAAAAGAAAATTGAAGAGATACCTCCTTAACTGTGGCTTCATGCTGTCACTGGAAATACCTCTGGACTTTATCTCAGGTATTAAAATAGACTATGCAGTCCGATTTGTTTAAATTGGAAGGTGAAACGAGACCGGGTATTCTAACTCATCTCGGGATGCGGATCCCCAGTCACTGCCATGTTTAATTCCCGAGCTGACGCTGGAAATGAAGCTAAGAAAGATGTTCCAAGACAGTTATGACAAAGAAATGTTGTCAATGTGACTGTTAAAGTTGCATTTCTTGCACCAGTTCAAGCTGAGCTACTACAGGAGGTGATTCTAGGATCTCTCCTCCTTCCACAGAAAGTGTCATCTGTCCCTCGATTGATCATATTTCCCATTTGTTTCAGATCTCAGACTTCACTCCTACCATAATCAGCTCCATGTTGCTGGGATGAACATCCAAACCAGGCACGGTTTATGGGAGGAAGGGCTTATTCCAAGCTTACAGATCCAGGGGAATTTCCATCAGTGGTGGAAGAAGCTGCTTCCACACATCCAAGCAGAGAGAAACAACCACACAGCCAGCAACCACCAGAAACAGCAAGAATGAACAGGCAGCAGCAGAACTCCCAGAGCTCAGACCTCTCTGCATACCTCTGGGCTGAAATTCAAATCTGCTCCCAAACATACCTTATAGCTGGACTCCAGGATCCACCCCCAGTGACTCCTCCTCCAACTCAGCAGCTGGAGAACCAAGTTACAAGCTTTAATAAAACATCTGAGTCAGAGCTGGAGAGATGGCTCAGCAGTTAAGGTACTTGCCTGCAAAGCCTAATGACCTGGGTTGGATTCTCCAGTACCCACATAAAGCCAGATACACAAGGTGGCACATGTATCTGGAGTTCTTTTGCAGTGGCTAGAAGCCCTGGCGTGCCCATTCTCTCTTCTATCTCTCTATCTCTCTCTCTCTCTGCTTGCAAATAAATAAACACCTGAGTCTATGGATGGCATACATTCAAACTACCACAACTACTGTTGTCCTGAAATAATAATTTATAACTTCTAGTTATACTTTCAAAAAGACCCTGGTAAGGACTGATTCATGACACCAGCTCCCTAACCATAACAGAAGCTAAAATCCATACCCCATGCTCTGCATTAGAACAAACTTGAATCCTGAGCCAGCACCAGAAATTGTTGATTGTAGAAATTTGCACCAGGATTTATAATCCTCAACATATATACAATGGACAATGGACACAGAGAGAGAGACCAAGAAAGAGAGACAGACGGAGAGAATGGGCTCACCAGGGCCTCCAGCCACTGCAAAAGGACTCCAGACACAAGAGCCGCTTTGTGCATCTGTCTTTATGTAGGCACTGGGGAATTGAACCCGGGTCATTAGGCTTTGCAGGCAAGCGCCTTAGCCACTGAGCCATCTCTCCAGTCCTAGGACACAGGTTTTTGTTTGTTTGTTTTCATTTTGTTTGTAAGGAACAGCCTGAAGAGTCTATGTGATTCTTAGAAATAGCCTGTTAAAGCATAGCTTTTGCCCACTAGCAGGCTGCATTTGCTAACCGCTCCCAAGGTCCAGCTGAGTTCTACTTGATTGAGCGCAAAGCCTGCTCCTGCTATAAAACTTTATTTTATATTTGCAAGCAGAGAGAGATAAAGAGAGACAGAGAAAATGGGTGTGCCAGGGCTTTCAACTTCTACTGACAAACTCCAGATTCATGTGCTGCTTTGTGCATCTGGGGAATCCTACCTGGGTTGTTAGGCTTTGCAGGCAAGCACCTTAACTGCTGAGCCATCTGTCTAACCCTACTAGCTTCTTCTTTTTTTTTTTTTTTTTTTTTTTTGGTTTTTTGAGGCAGGGTCTCGCTCTAGTTCAGGCTGACCTGGAATTCACTATGTAGTCTCAGGGTGGCCTTGAATTCACGGTGATCCTCCTACCTCTGCCTCCCAAGTGCTGGGATTAAACGCGTGCACCACCATGCCCGGTTTACAAGCTTCTTAAAAACAGAAAATTTTCACCCACCATGATTGAGGGAACTGAGCGGAAGAGGGGGTACAAAGAAGGGCCATGGTGGGGAGAATATCCAGAGACATTGCCCCCTCAGCAACAATGAACAAAAGGGGAAGAAACCAAACCTGTCTCCCTCTGGTGCAGTTCATGACCCCCTAACCTATGGACAGATCCAGAATGTGCACTGAGGAGGGTCCCCAGTGGGTAGGGGACAGAGAGGAGGGAAATGAAGGCACCATCACAATTTGCTCATACAATGTATATCATTATTCATAATAAAGATATTAATTTAAAAATAAGAACAGAAAATTTATCTTATTCGCCTCGGTTCTCCCAGTGCCTTTCACACCGGGCTGCATGTTAAAAACCACTCAATAAATGTTTATTGAAATAGCTGGAAGAGCCCATCAAAACACCTGGAAGGTTGGCTGAAGTCTTTACTTTCTGCCCAGGTACTTATTTATCATCATGCAGATCTAAAGAAATCCCAGAAAACAGACAAATATCAAGCCAGGGAACGTTGTGGAGACAAGTTCTTGGAAGCACAGGGAAGGAAGGAAAAGTCATCGACCGCTGCCTACCCCTCAATCTGTCTTCAAGTTCTTTTTAAGGCAATGAATTGGCTTTTTCTACAATGGAAATATTCTAAGTCTCCCTTACACCTGGGGAAGGGGGAAAGGAG
>PVHP010053690.1:0-10682 GCA_004024765.1 Zapus hudsonius | reverse complement strand
ACCCCAAGACATATCTTAGTTACAATGCTAAACATTGAGGATAAAGAGAGAGCAACGAGAGAAAGGAAAATCACTTATAAAGGAAAACCCATCAGAATCACCTCAGATTTCTCCAGAGAAACTTTAAAAGCCAGGAGAGCTTGGAACAAAGCGATCCTAGGCCTAAAGAAGTATGGATTCCAACCTAGACTACTGTACCCAGCAAAGTTATCCATCATAATAGATGGAGAAATGTAAGTATTCCATGAAATTAACCAGCTCTACAATTACTTGAACACAAAGCCAAACCTTCAGAAGATATTCACGAGATATCCCATGTAGATGAGACATTCGACCTCAGCAAAGGAACAGAGAACAAGCAAGGTAACACCAAAGAGATAACAACAGCTCAGATACCAACCTCCATATTCTCTCCAACATGGCAGGGTTTAAAGCAAACCTCACAGTTATAACTTTGAATGTAAATGGACTCAACTCTCCTATAAAAAGACACAGGATCTCAGGTTGGATCAGGAAAATGGACCCTTCTATCTGTTGCCTTCAAGAAACACACCTTATCGCTAAAGACAGCAACCTACTGAGAGTAAAAGGGTGGAAAACAATTTTCCATTCATGTGGGAATAATAAAAAAGCGGGTATAGCTACTCTAATATCTGACAAAATAGACTTTAAACCGACAGCAATAAAAAAGGACAATGATGGCCACTTCCTACTTATCAAGGGAATGATACAACAGGACGACATCACTATAGTAAATATGTATGCACCAAATGCAAGGGCCCCTCAGTTCATTAAGCATAAATTACTCAAAAGCAAAGCAGATATAGATGCCAACACCATCATAGTAGGAGACTTTAACACTCCACTGTCATTACTAGACAGATCGTCCAAACAAAAGACAAGCAGGGAAATAGACAAACTAGGATTAACAGACATTTACAGAACAGAACACAAATTCATGAGGGCTTGAGTTGAGGGGATTTGACAGGCTTTGGCTCAAATCATAAAATTTTGTATAAAAGTAGCTTAATATTTTTACAGTATTGATTGTGTAGCTAAGATTCACCTGATTAAAATGTTCACCAACAAAAGCATCAGCAATGGACATTCCAGATGTGTATGCCCTACTCTTAAAAGACAATCCTGAAGGAAAAGATGGGGCCTGTGTGGGAAGCATATAATCTGAGCCTGGCTTAACCCAACTGGATAAACATCCATTCTTTGGATGTGCCCCTGGCATGAGCACTGCCAGAACTGATTATTGTGAAGCACGCCAGTGGCTTCAGAGAGAACATGACTGCTCATGTAGGCCAACTCCCTTCTTCCCGGGGTAAAAATAAACCAAGGACAGATGAAGTTAGGTGACTTGCACACCATCATGGGTTGGCCAAGAGAAAAGCCAGGCTAAGACTTCTTCTTGCCTAGGTCTGCTTTCTAGAGCAACACCCCCACCACCCCTGCCTTTATACACTTATTTCTAATGCTATTTCTGTCTTACACTGTGAATACCCCCAATATTTCTCTGCCCATTTCTGCAGGAAACTTCTAGAGACTATTAACCACTTTTCATGAATCACCTGGTCTGGCTGCTGTTGCTAGCAACAAATTCCTCTCTGATCATCACATCGTTATATATCACTGGCTGGTTTTAATCTCCCATTGCAGTTCTGGATGACTTTAAAGTTTCCTCCCATTCCAAGGCTGGGGTGGTAGTTACAGAAGATAGACAGAAAGAACGAAACCAGCCGAAGGCTGCTGCTCATGTGACATCAACTAGGAAGACCCTTCCTGGCTTTATTCAAAAGTCTAAAATACAAGAAAAATGAACGTTTAATAACTAGATTATAATGTCTTCTGAAGGTTTGTTTATGTTAGGGCTCACACTAGAGATTGCTTAGCTCTTTTGGGAACATAGTTATTCAGTAAACACTTATGAAATTCTCCCACCTGGTTATCGACTGTACAAAAAAAAAAGGATGGGCTGGAGGAGATACAGTTCTGCCTTTGAGAAATCTTGACAGGGCAGATAAAGTTCCAAAATAGAGAAAACTGATGTAACTTTTTTTCAAAGTGAGAAGAGTCATTATTCTTGGGGATGCACAGGAGGAGCTGAGATCAGCCACAGGTGGGAAAGAGTGGTGGTCTAGTGAAGTGACTCCCTCTCAGTCAAGTTCATACTGTCAACAAGACAATGCTGTACCCAGAATAGTGAGACAATAGAATCTGTTGTCATAATCAAGAGGAAAGCCAACTCCAGGTTATCCCAGGGCCTAAACATGAAAGTGACATTTTTGTTCTCTTTCTTTATCCAAGCATAGCTTACATGAAAACAAACATATACCTATGCTTACATATTTGTACATGTTTATATTGAAAGCTATAATTTCTATGTCTATAAATATTCTCAGTTTTAAGATATATTGTAAATGTATTATTAAACAGGGAAGTTAATTTAAGATATTGCAAGTCTGTTTGTATTTAATACAAGAATGAATGTATGGAAAAAAAGAAAACCAACATCACACAATGAAATTGAGACTCCAGATCCAGCTAGGGAAGTCCCTAAGCACTGAGAGCAAGGAATTTTCTTGTACTCTGTAAAGTGTTCATTAAAGAGTTACTGATTGCATAAGTCCAGGATAATTGTCAATGCACACTGCCTCGCCAGGCACATCTTGAAACGTGGTCATTATTTTTAAACAGATTTGAAATAACCTTCTAAAATTGCAAGCTCACCCAAAACCCATTCAGTCGGGTCATTAATATTGTCATTATCCCCAATGACATTAGTAAAATAACTATGATATTTTACAAACAGAATTTCACAAACATTGTCTTTTGCTCTCAGAAAACTTACTGACCATTGCTATTTAGTGAGAAAGTAATGGTAGCATTTGCTTTAGAAAATAAAACATAAAAACATCATTTTATATCAACACAAAATATTGTATTAAAATAGATCATATTAATAAAAATATTTTACTAAAAATATCATGACATATCAATAAAAATATTTTATTGAAATATCATATATCAATGAAAATATTACTATATTTTGTCTGGAATATTTTCCCAAAAAATGTTCCACTCTTTAGACTCTAATAAAGGAAGAGAATTTGATTCTCAAATTCTAACTCATTGTACAGATGACAAAATAATAGTAATGAGGTATTTGATCCAATAATGTTGACAGGTTGATTACCCTAATTTTCAAAGCCAGAGACTTTCCAATCTTGCTATCACACCATGTGTTTGTGTATGTGAGTGTGTGAGTGTGTGTGTATGTGTGTGTGAAAGAGAGAGAGAGATGCTCACTTGTTCTCACTTCAAACTGTATCTTAAGTGTCTGCCTGCACTAATACTGTCTTCATTTTTGTCTTTTTTCCTGTCCTTATAATTGGATTAATATGTCAAAAATTTTTAAACTATAGCCTTATTGCTGGGAGTTTCTATTAAGTTTCTATCTTCCACTATTATGAATATTTTATAATGAATAATTTTATAAATATAGATTGTATCTTCTTTCATGTTATTTTTTAGGATTCTTTATTTCAGCATGGGATTTATAGTTCAAATAGTATAAAGGTATTTCATTTTCATGCTACCAGCTCCAGATTTCAGGTGAAACAGATGCATATTAATCTGTCTTCAGGTAATATCATTGTCTGCCATTCTTAATTATTTCAAATATAAGAAGTCTCGTTAGTTTAATAGACTTTTTGTTGGTTTTTGCTAATGTCTGAATGCTTGACCCTGTGTTCTTGTCTGTTGATAAATCTCCGGTACTGGTTGTCTCTTCATACCCCTTTGTTCATTGCCTCTTAGAATCATGATAATTTAATTGATTATTATGACCGCTCCCTATCATATATACATTGTATGTTTCTCAAAATTGTTTAAAAACATTTCCCCAGGTGAGGAGGATTCCTTTAATTTCTGTTAATGTTGTCATAGAATTATTTTGTACTCTTGTTTATATAAAATTCGTAAATATTTTGGTACTATTACATCACTTCAAAAACTTTGAAACGATTGTATCTCAAATGAATTTTAAAATTCTATTTATTTCCATTTTTAATTTTCCAAGTTTTATTGGGAAACCATTTTCTTGTGCAATTTTACCTTATGTGGTTTGCTAAAAAATAAATATCTTAGGTTCTTAACATTTTTTCATCAAAAGGTCTTTATTTCTTTTTGACCTCACTGGTTTTATTGAGGGAAGCTACTATCTTTGTTTTGTTTTGCCTTGGTTTTTGTGCTGCTGGGGATGAAACCAAAGGCTAGTCCTCTGCTACATCCCCCACCCCCCATTTTTGAAGGTTTCTAATGTATGGATGCATAGTCTACTTTATATGTTTTCTTTCTGGCACTACTGCTCGGGTGAAACCTTCATGGACTTTACTTCATCTTCTACTCCTAACGAGTTAGTCACCACTGTGTTCATCCATTTGTGTCTCTCTTATTTTCCTTATACACTGGAAGGACCTTGGTTCTTATACTGGTTGTTATTTCTAGACATCATTCTCAGAATTTTCAGTGATCTCAGTAACTTATCAAGGAAGGACACAGTGGCAGCACATAGGAGCACTGAACAGTATTTAAGGATTTAGTCACTGTCATCTGCCATTGTAGATGATTCTAATGTCTGAAATATTCAATGGTATTATTCAAACCTCATATATACTCCCAACAGCTGTAATCAGTTGAGACTTTGCTGAGTAAAACCAGCTCTTAGTTACTTTTCTACTCTATTAGGAACAATTCATTTATTAAAATATTGTTATTTTAGAGTCAAAAATGTAAAAAAATAGACTAGGTAGATCTCCTAACAACACAAAACATTCTGAGTGACATTCTTCTTTCTTATAGGCAATAGGAAGAAAAACCTTCATACTCCAAAACTATTTCTGGTCTTATAATTTCTAGGATTTCTGTGTCCACAAATCTACTAATAATGCAAGAATGAAATGCCAATGTAACAGATTCAGATGATATTCTACTGGAACCAATGTTCAAACCAGGGTATAACAACTATATCTACATAGAAAATCACATAGAAAAACAAGGAAATATTGATCAAACTATAATCAAAAGTATATTCAATTTGAGAGGCAAAAAAATTTCTATACTCACATTGCTAAAAGTATAGACACTCAAAAATCTTGCCCTTTTTTCAGAAATAATGCATTCAATGATGAACTATAACAGCATGTGAAGGTTTGAAAATTGAACAGACCGTATCTTTTATGAGACTATCATGCTAACTACTTCACTAAGGAGGCACTGTAGGCCATATCAGATAACATCGGACATCTGATTGGGTAGTCCGAGCTGAGGGAGGTGTCAGGTATGGTTTCTTTTAGTAATGGCCCACATTTTCAGGAAGAAAAAGAAAGCTAAACCATCATGAAAGAAAATATGCTTCTCTTAATAAAATGTCGCATCACCTTCCATTTTAACTACAGCTCCTTTAGGTTTCTATCATTTAAAAGACTCTCCCAATGCTTCTTCACTGTTAAAACATTACACAATGCAAGTAATTTACCTTCTTTCCTGCAGACTTGCTGCTCACAGCTGGCCAGGTAAGTTTCAATCCACACCCTATCAGGAATGGAAATATATCAGCCGTGCCCCTCCCACCATGGCACATTGCCAAGTCCCATTTTAGAATCTAGGGTAAATTGTCGTTGATTGATGAAGACAAAAATTGTGACAGATACTTTTAAAAACAAATCCTCATGCTCTATACTTTCAACTAAATTAAATATTTAACATAATATGCTTGTATTTTCCGTGCTAGTTCCAATTGGGTCTTTGCATAGAACCCCACAAAATAACATGGGATCCACATTTTTTTCACCCCAAAATTTTGCATCCAAAAAAAAAAAAGCAGAGATGTCGTTGACTTCATATACTCAGTTTCTTGGGTGATTTCTTTTGTTTGCATTTAAATTAGTTTAAACTTTGTAAAAACGTATTGCGCAAGATTTGTGAAGTGTGTATGAAATTAATTTTAAGGTCGGGATTCTTTTTTTCCTTGCAGCAATGGTTGGGTGGGGAAGGGATTGTTAACCCACTACTGACTGCAATAGCTGGTTACTAATGGAATGGTAGAAATTATGAAGCCAGGCTGATAGAGTCAACACACTGAGAGGCACTGGGAGAAGAGGGAGGGAACGCTTTTAAGATAAGAAATATTATTAGGAACCAAAGAACTGATTGATTGTAGACCAATATCTTAGAAAGATCATTTAATTGAGTTTCCTCTGCTCTGTGGCCTGTTTGACTGTTTAATCTGTTTCCTCAAAGTTTCGGGGCCTTGGATACTCCCCCTTTTTATTATAAGGCTTCTGAAAAAGCTTTCATAGGAAAAACATATTTCACAACTGGGGGAAAAAAAGTTTTAAAACTCGACCCAGAGAAAATGTGTTGATGGTCCTTCTGACACCCAGGATCCTGAAATGTCCATGACCGTGAACTTGGGGTCAGCTACAAAAAGCTGGCAGTACTAGGGAAGAACTATGAGCATCATTCTAGGACTCCAGATTGAGGGGTAACAGGAGGGCTTCTCTCTGATTCTTTTTTGGGGCTCCGGCATCTTCCTCTTCGAACTTCCAGTCACACAACTATATTGTCTCAACTGTTGCACCACAAAGACGGCCAGCTTCGTGCATGGAAATTCATAACAACTCTTTCTTAAGGCTCTTGCCTTTATGGAGAATGTGAACCAACCGTGCAAATAGTGTACCCAATAGGGTCATGCAATAAAATTCATAATCAATTATTTAAAAGTAAAGGGACTGATTGGAGGGAGAAAGGGAGCAGGGAAGGAGTGCAGAGGTAGGGAAAAGACAGAAGGAGGTGAGGTGACTAAGATGAAAATATATTTTATACATACATAAAAATTGTCAATGAAAAAAGAGAAACTAGCTGAAAAAAAGGATTCGGTGGAAAAGTACATGAGAGAGAGGGTGGTTGAAAGGAGCTATGATCATGGTATATTTAATACATATATCCATATATATCTATATATAGCTATATCATGGCATATTGAACATATATATATATATGTATATATATACCATGACCATAGCTATATATATATATATATATATATATATATATATATATATATATATATATATATATATGGAGGCTGTCAATAAAAAAGTTATAAACTAAATAAAACAAGTAAATACCATTTTTTACAAGATAAGTTATCAGCCAATGGGAACTAGTGACTAAAGAGTTAAATTTTTCTCAAGTCTCAAAAGTAAGAAGAAAAGGAATTTATTAAGATTTTCCCCTCTAGGATGATCACTAAGAGATGTTTGTGTTCTTTCCACGAAATTCTAAACCTTCCTTACCATTGGTAATTATTTGCAAGAGGTTGGAAATTTGACATGTGAATCAATAAATCCTTCGTGCTCACTGGTCACTGGCTCCTTTGTATAGTTCCTGTCCATCACAGCCTTGTGGAGAGGGCACCGTCAGCCAGGAGAAAGGGTGGTGGCTTCTGCCTGGTCCCCTGGCTTGTGAGCATCACTTTTGTTATTGTTGGCAGTTGATACTGCATTGAGCTTTTAGACAGCTCAGCAGATTCAAGGCTTAGTTGATTATCTTAAATCTACACAACTGCATCTGCTTAACCTCTCAAATAATCCAAGAGTGACCTGACTGCAAATGACTGTGTGCCAGCCTAAAAACCTTGGGTGGTGTGATCAAAGGCCAATCACGGAATCCTCCAACAAACGTGGCTTCATGGTAAAGTCATTTCCCATGTCACTACTACCAAGGAGGGAATGAGAGCTAATGAGCTCTTCCTAGCTGCTAAGCTCCTGTTGGGACACTGTGCAAAGGATCTCACTTGAGCAACTCAGGGAAGTCGGCTTCTCTTGCCAGAGACATAAAGCACCCAAGAATGCTTTACATATATTTTCTGAATTCTTGCAAAACCATAATCCGTGACTAGCCTTATATTGGGAATTATGTGGAAACATTTAGAGAACAAATGTGGAGCTGGAGAGATAGCTCAACAGTTAAGGTGTTTGCCTGCTAAGCCTAAGGACCGATGTTCGATTCCCCAGTGCCCACATAAGCCAGATGCACAAGGTGGTGCATGCGTCTGGCTACAGGCCCTGGTGCTCGCTCTCTCTCTCTCTTTCTCTCTCTCTCTTCTTCTCTCCCTCCATCTTTCTCTCTCATTCATAAATAAATAAGCCTTGTCAAGTGATTGTGGAGTTTGAAGGGATTTGGGAGGGTAAATAACCTGACAGTGTTAATACAAGGTAAGGTTAAAAAACAAAACTTCCTGTCTGCCTCACCAGACCATAAAAATACTGCCTGCCTCATCAAGCATAGAAGATTCCTCCCAGGTATAATACAGCTCATCAGAAGTCATAAACCAATCAGTTAGCCTTTTAATAACTAACCTTTTCTGCCTGGAAGGAAAAATTCAAGGATGCTAGAATGATTTAGCAATGAAAGCCTTCATCAGCTTCTAATACAACACAGTATCATTAAATCTCCTATTATTGAAGGCAGTGTGTTGTAGATATTATTGGGAAAAAGTTTTGCATCTAATTTCATATCCTAATCTCAAGGGAATGAAATGGGTTTAGATGAAAATTATTAGCATTGTCACTTTCTATCTGATGAAAATGTGGCTTTTGTTTTTATTCTCCAAACTTGAAATCCTCATAACAAAGCAGAAATCATGTGGTGGCTCACACCTTTAATCCCAGCACTCTGGGAGGCAGAGGCAGGAGGATCACCATGACTTTGAGGCCAGGCCAGTCTGAGACTACAGAGTGAGTTCCAGGTCATCCTGGCTAGAGTGAGACCCTACCTCAAAAAAAAATCTTTAAAATCGAGTAAAAATCCATTCAATAAACAACACGAACAAAGACTGAAGCACAATAAACTTGGTTGAAAACGTATGATGACCCTTAAAAATATCAATTCCCCTCCTCCCAGAAGCCCTTCCATAGTTCTGTCATGTCCAAAATGGAAGCTTCGTAAATGGCAAATAATGCCAAACTGCTTGACCCAGAATGAGAGAGACATGGAGACCAGAGACAGTCCAAGCAACGAGAGGCATAAGGCAGATGCTAAGGAGAGCAAGACATGCACAGTTCAAAACCAAAGCCCTCTGTCTCTTACTTTCCCGATCCTCAGGAGCTTCAATCTTCTTACTTATAAAAAAATACAGAAATAACAATATCATCTTCCATGCTCCGTGTTATATAGCTTCTCATGTTATTCATATAATTACATAGAATTGCTGCTCTGGAAACCCATTATTTCTTAGGCAAATCTTTAGGACATAAATTTATTTCCTTTCACAACTGCAAATCAGGACTTCATCGTTCAATCAGCGTTGACAAACCCTTGGGCCAATTCACCCCGTTGCCTTCTCTTTTACAAATAAAGTTTTATTAGAAAGAACTGTGCTGGTTTATGTAGTCATATTAATGGCTCTTCTTTGCAGCTAAGAAGTTGGGTAATTGTGAAGAAATCACATGGCCTGCAAAATGATTTCTTACTCAGCCTTTTACTGAAAATTTTGCTGACCCCAGCTTTAAATAATGAGTCTTTATAATTTTTAAGCCTGTGAAGTATTTGTACTCTGAAATATGCAACTCTCCCTTACATAGAACAAATGTATGACGCACTGAAAATACATTTCTTCAATTAAAAATGTTTGGGTTTTATTTCAAGCCGACATAAATCTCCACCTTTCAGTGAGCTTTTTTTCTCACTAAAAGGAGCTCAGAATAGCTCAGATAACTACTCAAGTGCCACCTGTGTGTCTGACACTGGGTAAGACGAACAAGTGTCATTGTCCCTGCGTTTATGACATCCAAACTATATTACCTGTACCTAGATAAACATTACTGAAGACCTGATATGTAGCAGGTCTTTCTACACCCATTGTTTCAGTCCTTTCCACAAGTTGGTAAGGGAGACATCAGCATGTCAGTGTGACTTACAAGAACACACTCAGAGAAGCCATGATAAAAAGGATTACCATAATGGGTAATTGAGCACATACCTATTTCCCTAGTTCCCAACAAAAAGCTACAAGATATATAGTTTCAACACCAGGATAAGCACCTCCAAGAGACATCGCCTGTCTACCTCTCAGCACATACCTGTAAGCGCGTGAAGATGGTCCCCAGCTGAGCTCTGAGCTCTGGTGGAGTGAATTTAATATCACACACAGGGAAGAGCCAAGTGTTACAGCCTAAAGAAACTGGTAAGGAGAGGTATTGAGCAAGCATTTCTATGACTTTGAAATAATGGTCATGAATCAGATTCTCTTCATGCTGGCGCTGTGCCTGCTGATTTTCAGGAAGCCACACAGGTCAGGGGCTAGAGCCTTTTCTAATAAGGCTGCTGAAAAGCCTGGGGCTTCTTATCTCTGTTCCTTATCCTCCCTAAGCAACATACAGAGACCTTCAAGCACTGCGCTACACCGTGAGTTCATAATCTGCAAAAAGAGTTCACAGAATCCATGAGGAAGACGTTTGATGGCCTGTGCCAAAGAAACATTAACAGATGAGCTGGGCAGGAGTGGAGGGCATGGTTCAGAATCAAGTGTAAAGGTGTACCATTCAGGTGGCATCAGCTTGTCTTCTATGTTTCTATCATCTCTTCAGTCGTGGTTGTATGATTGTACA
>PVHP010053689.1:0-10607 GCA_004024765.1 Zapus hudsonius | reverse complement strand
AGCAAGCATCTCCTTCTCTGGCCAATTATTGCATCTGAAAAAAAGCCACAAAGTATGCTCAGTCTGATTTGTTGGTTTTCTGTTGTTGTTATTGTTGTTTTGTAAGGTAGGGTCTCACTCTAGCCCAAGCTGACCTGGAATTCACTATGTAGTCTCAGGCTGACCTAGAAATCATGGTGATCCTCCTACCTCTGCCTCCTGAGTGCTGGGATTAAAGGCAGGCACCACCACGAACAGCTAGCCTGTTTCAAAACAAAACAAAACAAACAAACAAAAACAACTGCCTAGCTGAAGCACCACAGCTCAGTCCCAGAAAAATTCCTATGGCCATCCCTAGAGACTAGGTCATAGTCAAGGTGAGCCAATTCCCATTGTTGACTAGACCCAGTGGCAAAGCTGAGAGAAAGAAGGGCTTGCTCTCAGGGTCAGGAGTCCTGATCTGTGTCCCTCCCTGCATAGTCCTGAGAATGAAGGCTGAGCAGCAGAGTCTAGACACCCAGCACCACCATCTTCAGTTCCATGTCCATGTTCACACCTCAGTTCACACCTCAGAGGTAAAGGAGACCTCTGTCTGAACACGTAGTAGGAAGACGGGCCCCTTACATGCAGGTTCATTTCTAAGGAACTGTAAGCACTGTGATCCAGCAGGTCCAACTTTGAGAACTTACCCCCATGACAATGACCATGCATTTGCACAATTTCCAAGAACGCTCATTACAGTGTTTTTAGGGGGGAGGGTGGGAATTGAAAAGCAATATGCACATAACTGAACCCAGTCATGAAGGATGGCATAGAAAATGAAAAAAATTAACTAAAAGAGCCAAGGTCATTCCAACTCCACCAACGAGCTACAGGCAGAGGGCTGACATCCTGGCAAGAGACAAACCACCCCAGGCTTATCGTGTAGACCCCAAATGAAACCCTTGAGAGAGTGATGGGACAGCAAGAAATCTATCAGCATAGCTATTCGGTCAACCCAGGATAAGTCAGTGTGACAGACACCAACGATTTCCAACACAACCTAAAGCAGAAGTACAGAGGCCATAAAGATCTCAACAATAAAGCAGACTTAAATCTCACCCACCATGACTCAGGGAACTAAGCTGAAGAGGGGGTGGAAAGACTAAAAGCCATGGTGGGAGAGAATATCCAGAGACATGGCCCCTTCAGCGACAACACACAAGAGGGGGGAACCTGGCTGCCTGTTGTGTTAACCTCCTACCCCATGGATTGATCCAGTGTGCCCAATGAGGAGGATACCCAGTGGATTGGGGACAGGGAGGAGGGAATCAGGGATACCAATGTAATATTTACTAATACAATGTATTTAATTTTGAACAATAAAAAAATATCAATTTTTAAAAAAGAGAGAAAGGCAAATACATATGTAAAATAGCCTTTAGAAAAACTATACACAGACTACCAGCAAAATGAAAAATTAAATATTTTATAATTGCCTCTTTTTTCTGCATTGCTTTTTTTCCAAGATCCCATAATGAATATTAATTGTTATTGTGGTCATAAATAAAACCTAAAGATTGTTTTAAAGAAAGCAGAGCAGCCGGGCGTGGTGGCGCACGCCTTTAATCCCAGCACTCAGGAGGCAGAGGTAGAAGGATTGCCATGAGTTCAAGGCCACCCTGAGACTACATAGTGAATTCCAGGTCAGCCTGGGCTAGAGCGAGACCCTACTTCGAAAGACAAAAAAGAAGGAGAAGGAGAAGGAGAAGGAGAAGAAAAGGAAGGAAAGAAAGAAAAGAAGGAAGGAAGAAAGAAAGAAAGCAGAGCAAACCGAAAGAAAGAAAGAAAGAAAGGAAGGAAGGAAGGAAGGAAGGAAGGAAGGAAGGAAGGAAGGAAGGAAGGAAGCAAGAAAGCAAGAAAGTAAGAAAGCAGAGCAAACCGAGTTAGGTATGACCAAAGCCTTCACTTTTCATAATGCAAGGCCTATATTTAGGGCTCCAAGGAGCCATCTGAAACTTCTGCCTGCCATAAGGATCAGGTGAGAATGGTTATGTCACAGTGTGGAGCCACACGTCAGGCTGTGAGCCCTTGAGAGTAGGGACCACCTCCTCAGCACCTAGGACAACTTGGAGAGTCACCTGCAGAATACTAGGCTGGAACCCATGCAAGTCCATGTGTGACCGGCGCCAGCCCATCACTGACTCTGCATACATTGTAGCTTAGTCACATGACCTTGTCTGGGGTCTTGAGTGAAGGCTTTTGTCATGAGCCACTCAGAGAATCACATTGCCTGGGAATAATGCTTGGTTCTAGAATGATCCAAATAAAAGTGAATTAAACTCCACCTCAGAGTTCTGCCCTGAGCTGAGCAAGAGCTCACTCTGTGCTTGTCTACAAATGCACATCGGCTAGCATTTCTGCTACCACTTCCTACCTCCTTGCCTCAGAATGAGGAAAGACCTGCTGGAGAGTCAGAGGGAGCCTGAGCCCTCAAGGGCTTATGGGAGTTATATGGCTAGATCTCACCAGAAGCCAGGAGGACCCTGCACCTGTCAGAAATGGATCCAATGAGGTTTCCTGCTTGTCAAAAGAGAATGAGGGCTGAAGGAGATCCTGAGGAAGAAAGAAGGTAGAGACCTCAGTGATATCAAGAGGCGAGGGAGTCACCTCATGGATCAGAGGACTCGCTGAAGCCATCAAGGATAGGGACATTTATCTCTTCCATTTGTGGTCCTGCCATGCTTCTGCTTGTCTACCATCGCTGAGTGTGGCTTAGCCCTCTGCCAGACTTCCTGCTGCTCTCCAGAGCCCAGAGTCTTGGTACTGACTCCCCAGGAACAATGCTGGAAAGAGCCTGCGATTCCTATGGAATTCAACTCTCTTCCTCGTGGACCCTCCACATATTTGACTCCAACCTCAGCCCACCCACCCTGGGCTTGTCCTTGCCTCAAAACACCACCTGCACCCTGGTAAAGATATCTTTTGGCAAATCACAGTGTAGTGGTTTGATTCAGGTGTTCCTCCCGCCCAAACTTAATGTGATCTGGATGCTTGATCCCAAAGCTGATGGCAGTTTGGGTATTAGAACCTTGTTGGAGGTATGTTGTTAACGATGGGCTTATGGGGTTATAAGCCAGCTTCCCCTTGCCAGTGTTTGGCACCTTCCTGCTGCTGTTTGCAGTGCTGTGGTGGAGGTGATGTCCACCCTCTGCTCATGTTATCATTTTCCCTGCCATCATGGAGCTTCCCCTCAAGTCCTTAATCCAAAACAAACTCATTCCACCCATCAGCTCACTTTTGGTTGGGTTCTTTCTGCCGGCAATGAAAAAGCTGACTTACAACAGTTTTGTACCATAGTGTGGGATCTGTAGTTGCTGATAGAACCCTGATTCTGTGGCTTTTGGCGTTTTGGAACTGATTTGCAAGGGGAATGTGGACGGAGTGAAAATCTCAGCCTAAAAGATGCCTCACTATGCTGTAAGTACAGCTTGATGGATTCTGATCAGAGTTGGAAAGACCAGAATTCAGTGAAAACTATGGACTGTGACAGTTGGCTTACGAGGGTGAGAAAGAATTTTGTTGGGACTGTTCCAGAAACAGTTTGTATGAGGGGCTCACTGCATTCTGCCTGCCTGTGTCCCGAGAACTTGTGCAGGGTTGCTTTGCATAGAAATGGACTGGTGTGAGCAGATGGAGATGACACAGAAAGAAAGAAAATCTCTGGGCTGAAACTGCTGCAATTGTTTGAGAGATTACAACCATTGAGATTGGGCCAGGTGATTTGCATTGGGACAGCAGAAATAATGCGGACTCTTTGAAGAGGCCTGAATGCTGAAGGAAGTTTCCTGTTCTTCAAAGTTGGCTTTGTTCCCCCCTGGATTAACAAATTTGTAGCCCACCTGGTACTATGGAATATGACAAATGCAGGAAAGGGGGTTGTTGGATTTGTAACATGGTTTTGTTTTTGAAAATGGCCATGGGCAGTGTGAAGCAGGTGTGTTGGGTTGCCTACATGGAGGCCCAGTGGACCCATGAGGATGAACTGTGGGTTGCAGTAGAGACACAGTGGAGATGCCAGGATTATGGATGGCTGCCAAGGAGCCATCCACAGTCCTGATGAAGTTTTCCTGGACTGTAAGTAACCTCACTGGAGGGGCAGAATTGTCACTTCACTGGTTATAGCTGTCAGCCCTGGAGTTATAGGGTTTGATGTTGCCCTGTTTGTTTTAAACCTTGTATTTGTTTAGTTTGTTTTTGCGATTCTCAATGCTATCTTTTGCTGTGTGAATTTGTGCTGTGCCATTATGGTTTGGTGTTTTTTGTTGGGGGTGGTGGTGCTGTTTTTTGTTTTGTTTTGTTTGTATTATGGCTCAATTAAAAAGCTTAGATTAGATTACTGCCCAAGGGCAGCTCAACCCCAACGAACATGGTTCTCGGTTGGATTTGGAACCTTGGAGATGCGGAAGGAAACCCCACCTGGTAGTGCCCCTCGTGGTCTGTGCCCCTAAATGCACCAGCCTGTATTGAAGGGCAGTTGGAGGCTGCATGATGCCTATCTGATGGGTCGCTTCTGCTTGGAGCCTCCAACCTCAGTGGTTGATCTAGGCCAGCTCCATCTGGTTTTTCAAGGACTTATGTTCTGCCTCCAGTGGAGGTTTCTGTGGAGTCCTGATGGAGGCGGAAGAGACTGAGGCCAGAGTGGCTGACCTCACTTGGGTGGGGGACAGAGTGATCCTAGTGGCTTCTGACTCATGTGCTGTTGAATTGTGGGAACTAAATGAGAAAGAGACCCTTATAGTATGAGCGTGATAACACTGTGTCCACTGTCAGTGTCTGAGCTCTGGCCCACAGCTGTCTGTGGAAGCAAAGACTTCTGCATAAAGATTTGGGACCTGTCTCAACAGATGCTACCGAACTCATACCAAGCTCATGCTGGACAGGTCACCTGTGTTGCTGCCTCTCCCCACCAGGACTCTGTATGTCTTTCATCAAGTGAGGACAGTAGCATTTTACTGTGGGATACTTGCTGTGACAAGCCAGCATTGCAGATGAGCTGCAATGTCTCTGGCTACCTTCCTACCTCCCTGGCTTGGCATCTTCAGCAGAGGGAAGTCTTTGTCTTTGGTGATAAGAATGGGGCTGTGTCCCTTGTGGATACCAAGACTGCAAGCTGTACCCTCAGCTCAGCTGTACAGTCCCTGTGTGTCACTGGGCAAGTGCTCTCTGCCTGGCTCTCTCTGTGTCTGTCTCTCTCTGCTTGTAAATAAATAAATATTTTTTTTTTGGTTTTTCGAGGTAGGGTCTCGCTCTAGTCCAGGCTGACCTGGAATTCACTGTGTAGTCTCAGGGTGGCCTTGAACTCACAGCAATCCTCCTACCTCTGCCTCCCGAGTGCTGGGATTAAAGGCGTGTGCCACCACACCCAGAAATAAATAATTTTTTTAAAAAGCTCAGATTATGGAGATGTTTGAATATCATTGGGATGGATTAAAATCTGTGAGGATTTTTAAAGATGGGATGAATGCATTTCATTTTACATTATGTATGGTTATCAGCTTACGGGGGTCAGTGGCAGATTGCAGTGGTTTGATTCAGGTGTCCCCCATAAACTTAATGTGATCTGGATGTTTGATCCCCAGCTGATGGCAGTTTTGGAATTGGAACCTTGTTGGAGGTGTGCTGTTGGGGATGAATTTATGGGGGTTATAGCCAGCTTCTTCTTGCCAGTATTTGGCACACCTCCCTGCCGCTGTTTGCAATGCTGTTGCAGAAGTGATGTCCACCCTCTGTTCATGCCATCATTTTCCCTGCCATCATGGAGCGTCCCTTCAAGTCTGTAAACCAAAATAAACCCATTTCTGCACAAGCTGCTTTTTGTCGGGTTCTTTGCTGCAGCAATGAGAAACCTGACTACAACCCCCAGAGACCTCCAGGGCAGCCCCACTGTTTTGTGTTTTTGACTTTGCCTGCAGCTGGCATAGATGCTAATCTCCTTCTTATCCTGAGTGTGATTTCCTTGTGTTCACAGCACAAACCCATTTGTAACACACAGTTTCTCCCTTTGGAGTGTGTGATGGTTAGGTTTTGTTGTCAACTTGGATCTTTTTAATTATCTTGGGTGGGTCTCTGAGGATATTTACAGGAAGGCAGCCTCTCAGAGCAAGGGTCAGGATGTAAAGAAGCTAGAATTAAACATTCTTTCCTGTGTGGGCCATGCAGGAAGGAAATTCCAGAGATTTAGGAAGCCATTAAATCTGGGATAGGGTTGCAAGACCCCACCCTAAGCCTATATAAAGGAGAAGAAATTCTCTTTGGCTCTCCTGCCTGTTTGCTATTGTGTGTGTGGTATAGATGATGGGTTTTTCCCTCTGCTGGGACCTGTGAAAGAGGGCCAGCCTCTTTTGCTGTTACTGAATTTCCCCTCAATCTGTAGTTTCAATAAATTCTTCCCTCCCCCAAATTGTGTCTGGTTTGAAGATTCATCCCAGTGGCGTGTGGCTGACTACAACAGGGTGTAACTGACAGGTAAGACAAGCATGAGGAAGATTTCAAAAGAACAAATGACAAAGGCCCCACCAATCCCCTTCCACTGAATGAAGTGTTATGTTAGCTCCATACTTAACCTATTCCCTTACCAATGTCAAGATGAGTGATCATATTGCTAACGTTTGTATCAGTCATACAAAACTCCACATCTTTTTTGTTAAAGTAGGTATTTTGCATGCCTTTAATCCCAGCACTTGGGAGGCAGAGGTAAGAAGATCACTGTGAATTCAAGGCCAGACAGAGATTACATAGTGAGTTCCAGGTTAGCCTGGGCTAGAGTGAGAACCTACCTTGAGAAAAGAAAAAAAGTATCCCTTTCATGCTACATCTTCGTCAGCCATCTGGATCCCAGGGACATGGAAAGGGGCCAGCGTCTGTGCTAACCCAGTCTCCATGGATGCATTTCTAGAATCATCTGTGGCTTCTTCTCCAAGTCCTACTTGTAAGGAATAGCCTCTGGAATGCAGGTGCCTCAGTTTCTCTTGGCAGCAGGAAATCTTCCTGGCAGTGAGAGAAGCAGCAGCAAATGCCTTGGGAAAAGCCACTCAGGATGGTGTCTGGGGACAGCGTGGCCCTTGGATAAGGACGTAAGCTTTGGTGGTAGTCAGCCTAGTGTGTACCCTGGCGCTGTCACTTATTACAAGTGTGGTCTTGGACAAGTTGCTAAATCTATTTATTCATGCATCAGCCTCTTCATTTGTAAGATGGGAATAACTGTGTCTGTCTGAAGACACAGTGGTGGCTGGGGGCATAAAGAGAGAGGGCCTAGCAAGTCAGAAATAAAGAAGACAGCATTGGGGACCCAGTTGGCTCAGAGCTTCTGAGAGTCTGTACTGCACCATCAGAAGGACAGATGCCAACCTGAAACTGGGTTGGCATCTATCCTTCTTATGGCTGAGGTAGGCATATAGCCATATGGCATATGCCTGGGAAGGAATGTGGAGGGGTGCTGTGGAAAAGGGGTCCCAAGCACCAAAGTGAAAGTTTTGAACCTGGAAGGCTCAAAGAGAAGTATGGATTTGTCCTAGCTCTGCTATTGGGAAGCCTGAATTCAGGTCTGTCCAGGAAGCCTGTGAGCGGTGACAGGCTGTTCAGTGTGGGCTCCAGGCACGGGCCAAAGATCAAGCTTCATTGAACCAGACTGGAGGAAAGAATGACAGTCAAACATCTTATTTGTCGGCACACAGACTGTAATCAGCTCTGTGCAAGGACATCGCCGAGCACCAAGGACGGTCCAGACACCTCCTGGCTCTCCTCGGTAATGGACAGAAGCAATGGTGCAGATAATCTGGCCAAATGGCAGGCGGGTAATCCAAAAGCTATTTCTATTTGGCCTTGGGAGAAATGTCTGTGCTCATTCTGAATGTGGGTGTCTGTGGGTCTCCCTGCCAGATCCGTGTGCCCAGACAAGGCTGAGCAGGACCCAAGACAAAGGCTGGACTCAGGGAAGGCGTCTCCTGGCAAGCAGCAATGGGTGCAGCTGGCACAGTGGGCAGCAGTGGGCACAGTGGGCAGCAATGGGCACAGCAGGCACAATGGGCAGCAATGGGCACGGCGGTCATAGCGGGCAGCAGTTGGTGAAGAGAGCAGTTTAACAATGGGTCCTGCCAGAAGGCTGACCCCTGCAGACAGTGTGGCTCCCAGAGGGTTTAAGCCTCAGGAGATGGGCGCAGAGAGAGAGAGAAGAGGCCATGCTGGTTCGTCTCCACTTCTTCCCTGCTCCGGCACTGGCTCTCTGGCTGTACCTGCTTCCCTCCACTTCCTTAGTTCCAGGGACACTGTCCCCTCCTTGGCCTTCAGTCCCAGGAATGGTGACAGAGCCTTACCCTGGCCACACCTCCATCAGAGAGAAGGTGATGGGAGGCAGGAGCGGGGAAGCGGGAGTGCTTGACAGGTCCTTAGGGGTCCTGCTCAAAGGAAAGTGCCTTGCCAGATGGACTTTACTCAAATCCATGGATACCTTGGTTTGGGGGCCAGCTTATCCCCCATTCCATACTGATGGGTCAAATGATTCTATCATCTCTGTCCTGTGTTGGAGGGCAGCTCAGCTCCTCCTTGTGGTCACCTTGGATGAGACAGCATTCTAGAGGGTTGGCTTTCCTTAGAGATTTCAAGTTTGAAAAGGAGCAATTTACCCAAGATCTCCAGAGCTGTCACCTCCAATTCTGTTCTGTCAAGATAAGGTTTGGGGACTAGGGAGGAGGCTCGGTTGGTAGGGTGTTTGCTGAGCATGCATAAAGCTCTGGGTGCATCCCCACCACTACATACACAGGGTGCAGTGCCATGCACCCATAATCCCAGACAGCAGGAGCCAAAACAGACAAAAGAGATTTAGTCAATGTGGCCACATTGGGAAAAGAAACAAGCAATTCCAATGATCCGCCCCCAAGTCCATCTTTGGGGTCCTTGCCATGAGGTTTGGGTTTAAGCAGAGGGCCAGGGGGATGTCTAGCTAAGCAGTCCAGATCAAGGTATTGTCCATCCCATCACTGGGCTCCAGTCTCTCCTGCAAGGTGTTCTGACCAGTTTTCAGCACTGCATGAAATCTCTCTGGGGGGACAAGTTTCCCCTGTGACTTGTCACCAAGCTTTGGGCTTTTCTTTCTCACAGTATGAGGTTCCTGGGGAAATTCCAGGTTCTTGGGGTTCATTATTTCAACGGGCTGGTAGCCAAAGGAAATGGTGTTAAGTGACTCTTTAGAATACCTGCTTCCTGCCAGGCTGGTTACAGTCCTATTCGAAATGTTCCGAAGAGGCCATGCTGAAGTATTCAGGGTGGACGGAAGATGACAGTTTAGGGTTTTGAACACAAAGGAGCCCCTCTTGGCTCCGCTGGGCTGAGTTTAGGGGATTAGAGCACCAGACACTCAAGGTCTCTGAAACTCCTCAAGCCTGTGAGCCTCCAGTTCACTGTCTCCTGGCCTCGGGGATTGGTGAGGAGAGAGGAAAGATAATACAAGCAAAGTTTTTTAGAAAGAAACAGAACAGAGTTCTTTCAGAATTTCAGCCCCTGGGCTTGAACTGCCCTTCTGTCTTGGTTATGATGTCAGGGCGGATGGATGTTTACCTCTCCGAGAAGACCCGTGACTGCTACTATCAATGTCTGCACCTTTCAAATGTTCATCGAATGAATTATCCAGTAGATAGATATGTGTGTGAACATATTCAGAGGTGGAAAGTAGATAAGTAAGTGGACAGAGACCAATGGAAAGAGGAAGAGAAAGCACGTTCTTGGGCTCACTCGTAGGTGGGTTGTTGAGAAAGCTAATGCGACTCTTGTTTTCAACTTTGTGAAATTTCCAACCTGTAAGAAAACCAGAAGAGCAGTGACCCCCTGGACACCACTCTATGGCTCATTACTGCTCTGTGCTGTGGGTCACCAAATAAGATGGACTGCCAGTCAGAAGATAAGTGCTGGGCATGGTGGCACTTGCCTGTCATCGCAAGCACTAGGAGGTGGAGAGAGCTCCACCCCTGAAGCCTGCTGCCCAGCCATCCTAGCAGAACAAGGGAGCTCCTGTCTCAAAATGAAGAGGAAAGCTGAGAATGGCCCCTGGCCTCCACACACGTGTGCACAGATGTGCACATTGCACACACACGTGCACACACACACGTGCACACACACACGTGCACACACACACATACACACACACACACAATTGATTTTTCCACCCAGAGTTTTATTCTCAGTAGTACAGTCTACCAAATAGTGAGATAGAGCAAATAAAATTTTAACATATTTGAGGCATCAAAATATTGATCTGCTGTACGTGTTTTAGGAAGCTATTAAAAGGTGTGCTTCAAAAGCCAAAAAAGAGCCAAAGGAAGGGGAGGACTGCTTACAACACAAACTTCCAGATACAAAACCACCTTGATGTTCATGACTTCACGGTGCCTGATAATACCTACACATAATGGAGGAAAAGATGATGACACCGAAACAAAACAGAGACTAATTGATGTGGGGGAGGTTGGGAGGGGGAGGGGATCATAATGGTTTATTGTCTATAATTATGGAAGCTATCAAAAAAAGTGAAAAAAGAAAAAGATGAGGGCTGGAGAGATGGCTCAGCGGCTAAAGGTGCTGGCTCGCAATGGCCA
>PVHP010053688.1:0-10690 GCA_004024765.1 Zapus hudsonius | reverse complement strand
TGATGGTATCTTCTATTGGGTGATTCTAATTTCAGAAGCATGGTTTAAACAGCTGTTTGAAAGTTCTCACTGTAAGAATTTGCTTGATTTATATTTTAAGTAGTTTGTAGAAAGTTTCAGTTTTCACAATAGTAACACAACTTGAACACATTTTTATTTCAAATCATCATGTGCTAATTATCCAAACTAATGATCTTTTTCTTCTGGAACCCAGAACATTTGGGCTTCCAGGTATTTTTTTCCTTTAAAGTTCATGTTATAAATATAATCAAAAACATGTTCTAAAATAATCCACAAAAAAATCTCACAATGGAGAAGTAGCACCTCTTATAACTTCTTATTTCAGTGCAACCCATTTCTTTTGAGCAAGGAGGGTTCATTTAAAAATATTTTAGAAACTTGGGAAAAGCACTTTTTTGTTTGTTTACACTTTTAATTGTTTTTCATAATTTACAGAGTTCTAAATGATATGACCCTTGTAATTTTGGTGAGCAGACAGAGACACAGAAAGTTCCTCTAAGTAACAGTTTACTTTCTGTTTGAGAATGACAAGGCAGGTTTATTTTTCCTTTTTAAATATGGTGGAAGGCAACAGGTGATAAAATATTGACCAATTGGTAATATTCTACGTTTACTTCAAAAGTACTCCTGGCATTGTGTTATTAATGAACTCTGTTATTATTGTAACAATATAGATTTCCCTTGGCTGTACTAAAGCATATTTTGTTTTTCAAAAATGTTTTCACACAAACATAAAAGTCAACAATTTTTATTGATTCAATAGTGAATAATAGAACCAATATGCTACCATGAATTGGTTCACATGAGACATCGACTTACAGAAATGTGTATTTTGTAACTTGCATGATTATTAACAGAAATAATGTTGATTATCATCCATTTTCTACATTATAATTTCTACCCCATAAAATTGTCCATAGCCTTGTCAATAGAAAGGGCAAGTCTGCAGAATCAGACAAACCCAGAACTTCTAATGTAAAGGACTCTACTGAAAAGACAGTCAATAATTGTTTTGTTTTTCTTTCCTTATATTGATTGGATTTAAGTGTTGTGTCTTCCCATTTCCAAAGTTCAGTTTTCCAGCTTCTCCCTTGTGTCAGGGAGCACACTGAAACATGCTGATGAATTTTTATCACTGAGAATGTTGACCTGATTTGTTTTTCAGAGTGGGTACTTTTGGGATCTCCATGACCTTTAACTGTATTAAGACAATTTTATTAACACCACATCACCTTTACATTGTAAATTATTTACAGTTTAAATTTTTGATGAGAAGATATAATAGCTGGTTAGTGGTTCAGAAAAAAATATTTGAGTATGTAAAAAGTGAAAAAAAGAGTAAGAGAAACTGATAAAATATGACAGAGCAGTGGCATTGGTTATTATAATATTAAATCAATATTAAATATAGCAGACCTCTGCTTGACTTTTTAAATGGTAATGCTGTATTCTTAATTGTTGCGCATTATATGAACCATATTTTCTTAAAACACACCACTATAGGCCCATTATTTAATTGCCATATATATATGGCAACTAAATTATATATATATATATATATATATATATATATATATATATATATATATATATATATATATGATATACAAAGATAATAGATAGATAGATATTTGGACAGGGTCCGTTTACACAGAGGATAAAGCTAAGGTTTGAAAAATGACTTTCTTGAGTTTTCCCTCTCTCTCTTTCTTTCTTTCTTCCTTCCTTCCTTCTTTCCTTCTTCCTTCCTTCTATTCATCCACCCTCCCTTTCGTCTTCTAAGAGAGAGTTTTTCTATGGTCTAGGTTATCCAAAATGTCATTATGCAGCCAGGGCTCACCTTGAAGGAATGGGCTCTTGTGCCTGCCTCTTGACTCCTAGGATTATAGAAATAAGGAACTATGGCTAATCTCTCTTAAATCTTGAAGTCCCACATATAAATCTGTCACGAATAGGATGACATATAATTACCATGAAAGAAGATAATTGTTTAAATAGATACTCTTCATTATTCAGATATTTTACAGTTTTTAATGCAGATGCATTTGAAATAGAACCCTAGTTTTTAAATATATTTTGCAAACAAGCAGATGTCCAAAGTGTTAAAGAATATTATATGACACCAAATAATTATGTTTCACCAAATCATTTGAGATCTATAAGGCAATGTTTATTATTGGGGAAAATTTTACTAATTCCATAGTCTATATAAACTGAGGATTTGGATTCTTGATGTGTTAATGAAAATTTGATGTTGCTGTTCCTAAAGTAGGTTACCAGGTGTTTATCATGATTAAAAATTTAAATCCTGTCTCACTATGTTGGCCATGAAGATTGTTGGGCTAATTTCCTATGATTTTCAAGAATACTCCTCATTATTTTCTCTATATATATTTTGGAGGGTTCACATATTTTGGATCACATATTCTAATTAAATTCCCCTGAAAACAATTCGTTGTTGTGCTAGAAAAAATTATATTGTATTGAGTGGATATATTTGGAAATTTTAAAAATATTTATATTCTTCTTTGAAGAAAATATAATTATAGGAATTATTTTCATTTGAATTGTTCAAACTGCATTCAATTTTGTCACACATTTCATTTCAATGTCTGGGGAGAAATTTTTGAACTATAGTTTACTTATTTGATTTATAATTTCACCATCTCAGCTCTATCACTTTCTTATTCTGTAGCTTGATACAATTACTTTCCATTTGAAATAAAAGTCAAATTTTGTATGAGTGTAATAAGAACAATTATTGTTTCCAAGCTACAAAGAAGGTAAATAAGATGATGAATTCAGAGCTGTGTGTAAAATGCACATAAGATCATACTATCATGTGATAAACAATATTCACAGCTGACCATAATATTTCAAAATAATCATTCTGTAATGCAATTTTTGCATGTAGGCTATTTTAAAACATTTTTGATCTTTCTAATCTTATCCCTACATCATGAATAAAGATATTATTCATGATCTTAAGAAGTCATATACTTATAATATGTCTGGATAGTCATTAAGCAGCAAGTTGACCACTAGACTTGTACAGAAGCCCATTAGCACAGGTTTGATTATCATAGTTTAAAATAAATGCATAATTTTAGTCATCTTTCTTGAAAACATTTATGATAACACTAAAAGTAGAATGATCTATTAGAAATAATGTTATTATCTCACTGTAGTTCTAAGCACATCAGACTATAAAATAGATTATTGAGTATGGAACTATTAAGAGCTCTACTCATTTTAAAATCTTGGTGAAATGAATTGAGTGGTCAGGGCAGATTTGGGTTTATGAATATAAGTAGTTCAAAATCCTTATGGCAGGTGTAATGATCAGACAATGAGATGATTTCCTGCATTAAGAAGCATATTATGAACTCATTGGCATTCCAAATTTCCTGACCTTTGAGAGAAGGCTTGGGAAATGCTTAAATGATACTCAAAGTGATGGGATCTAGAAATCAAGAGGCCAGTGATATCTTTGAGTGAAAAAGGGTGCATATACTTCATTTTTTCTTCCTTTTTTTTTACTAATGTGGGGGATCTTTGACCCAATTCTGAGGATAATTACTAAAATTTACCAACCCTCTAGAAAAAAGGAAAAGTCTATGTTGCAGGCAAATGTGACCACATGTGTTATTTCCCTTCATAGAGCATATATTGTCATTCCTTTAAATATAAGATAATATTCCACTTTTAAGAAAATATGAAAATAGAAATATTTGTTTTTCTTTTATTTGTACTAAATAGTATTTAAACTTAGTCATACAGTACATTTAAAAGTCTCCTGAGGAAGTTCCAAGGTGTGGTATTTTGAATGTGGAATGTCCAGTAGCCTCCTGTATTTGTGATCAACCTTCATGCCTGATCCCCAGCTGGTGAGCAGAGTATAGAGTTGTGGCTCCTGGGTAAAGGTTTGTCACTGGGTGCTGGCTGTGCGGTCTTTTAAATCCACATTCCTGGCCAGCGTTAACTAGCTCAATCTAGCTCCATCCTTTCTCCTCATATGAAGATATATCCAGGCTTCACGCTGAGGCCTGTCATCCTCTTCCCTCCATAATTATACTCCCTCACAAAACTGTAAGCCAAGAAATAAAGACTTTCCTTTCCAAAGCTGTTTCTGGTCTGCTGTTTTCTCATAGAAATAGGAAGGTAATGGTTTAGTAGTCTACCTATAATATTAACATCTTAGCTCAAACTCTCATAAACTCTATAAGTGAAAAAATAAGTTATATGATTTCAGATCTATTAAAAATAAAAATTCTACAAGACCATCAACTTAATATTCCCACTTCCATGCACACCCAGTTTTTCACCATTTTACCATGGTGACAGTTGTGACAAAGTGGAGAGTGATGGAATTATCAGTCTATGAGGCAAGTTAAGAAAATGATGAGGTAATTATTTCCCAAAATCAATGCTTAGGTGAAATGACAGTATAAAGGCGACAATGAAATAAATAGTACATCCTAGAAACAAGATAATAAAATAGCACAAGAGTTTTATAACATATTTGTGGTATCCAGTGAAACAGTTGATCCAAGCACAAAAAGCTATGACAAAATGCTCATGTTGGAGCTGACTGGTCTCACAAAGTCTTACAGAATCATGTTTTGTTTTAACTATTGCTCTGAACGTTACTTGAAGCTTCTATTTGTAACCATTTGTTATGTAGAATATAAGCATATGTTAATTTTGGATTATTTATTTGATCCTCCTTGCATTCTCATTTTGCATTTTTATTGACTATTTGTTTTTGCTTATTTGTCTGGTGATGACTGAGATTTTCTAAGAACAGCAACTCTATAATAAGTGATATTCCATATCACAATTACTTATATATTTCTGCTTCAAATCCATTTTATCTTGGTTAATTATCAATTTGCAAATCATGTCAGTTTTTCTTTTTAAAATTTCTCCTTGTGGTTGCTAGGGTTATCATTGGGAGTGGAGTCTCAGAAGGGTTTGTCAAAGGAATTGAAAAAGAACTGGAAAGGTGTGAATGAAGTTATTTGCCAAATATAGCAGAAGGAAACTTGTAGCCCCATTCCTTCTGTCTTCTACTTTTAATGCTTTAGATGTCTGACCTTTGAAAATGTTGCTTTAAGCAAAAGACCCTATGTAATACTTACTTTGAGGAATAATTTACTTTTATAATTTTCTATCATATTGCTATCCTAGTATTTCCATTTAAATTAAATGCTGATATCATTTTAAATAACAATATTCAGATAATACATAGTTTTCTGAGTATTACCAATTTAGAAAGATTAATATTAAAACTATATGATTAAAAATAGCTTTTAGTCTTTTTCCTAGAATTTTCATTTGAAATATATATATATATATATATATATATATATATATAATGAATGCTAAAAGAGAGGGTTTAAGATAAGACATAACCTATTAACAAGGTCAAACAATGCACTTGTTTATAATAATAAATTTAAAAGTTTTATGTCCTATGTTAAGAATAAATCTTACTGTTTAAGGCAACATGTGAGGCAAGACAAACTAAATCTCAGAAGCTACAATGCTTTTATATGAATAGCAATACATAGTTTGAAACAAATGTAGGAGATGAATCCAATTCTCTGGCTGATAAGAGCTCTTTCAACTGAGTGGTCAAAAAAAGATCTGTTTGAGAGAGTTATCTTTGAAAAGAGTTTTGAATGATATCAAATATAAAGACACAAAGATCTCCAGGAAGAAATTTTGTTCCAGTATAAAGACTTATAAATGTTCTAAAGTTAACAATCTACACTCAAAATTTCTAAATTAAGGAAAACCCTAACAGAGAGGCAACTAACCAGAACTTGAGAAAAGGGGACAAATGGTATTTAATTTAAACTTTAAGGATCAAGCAGGATGTAATTTATGCAGTCAATGACCTCTAGGATCACACTTTCCATAAGACAAAACTATCAATGAATGTATATGGAGCACATATTACCAAAATGCAATTGATCGTGATTGTAATCACAATACACAAAGCGTCATATGCAAGGTGTAGTCAGGAAACTTTCCAAAAGTGTCAGTAAATAGGAGGAAAAGGGCAATCTATGGATACAAAACAAATACATTTCACTGTAGTGTTTCAAGTCATATAAAAATTGTGCTTTGATTATATCTTACTATCCCTCTGTCCTCTCCCTGCTACCTACGATTCCCTTCACCAATACTCCCTCTTCTAGATTCAAGTGATATTGTTTTTTTTTTAATTTATGTATACCTATGATAAAATGTATACAAATTATTTTTTATGATTCCCAGCTTCTTTCGGTTAATATTATGATTTCTGGTTCTATTCATTTTTCTGAAAGTGACATGATTTTCTAATTTATTTATCTTATAGAAATATTTGAAAGGACACTTAAGTTTGTCAATATATTTAAGGGAGAAATATGCCTATGATATATATAAAGTACAAGCTACAGAAATGTAGAAAATACCCCAAATATCTGAAAATCACTTCATACTTCTCCTGATAATGTGACTTAAGCATTACTAAGTGATCATTTAGCTAAAAACAATCCAAAAGCTAAAAATACTGTTTTTAAAATCTGGTACCATCCAAAACCTTATAAAATATGTGAAATCCAGAGGCAAGGAACAGAAGATTATAACCTAAAGATGTTGTACAATAAAACACTCATTTGTCATTAGACACTTGTCTACTATGAAAAATCTGCTAAGACATATTGTATTGATTTATAGTTATTTCTACTTGTGACAGCCTAGAGAGGTGTTTTGGTACAGACTAAAATTAAAAATGAGACTTCAACAGCAAAATCAGAAGCAGAAGTGCAGCATTGACACCAAATAGGTTTCTTTCCGGGGCATAAGAAAAAATTAAGTGATGAACTTAAATAAGATCATAATCTAAGTACCTGTTTATGAAACCTGTTCCAAGGAGAAGGCTTTGCAAAAGGATCATCAGCAATCTGTGATCCAAAGTTCCCAGAACAGCCTGCATCCACTTCTCCTACTTCCAACATGGCCGAATTGACTGATAAAACTCCTGACGTCATAGGGAGGTGGAATATTTCAAGGTTCCAGTCAGATTACCTTGGGCTATCTTTTGGCCCCCAACAGCCATTATTTCCCACATCTGTGAGTGACCTAACATCCTCATGACTATCAGTTGATCAGGTTAGAATATTTTACCTAATTGCTATTAATTTTGCATTGCTCCAGTCTATCCTTGTTATTCCTTATAGCAATGGAAATGTTTGATATACATATATATTGAAATTAACTAACTTGTTTTGATTTGACAGGACTCACAGTTAAGAGACAGTCATAAATCTCAGATGAGACTTGGAACTTTTGCATAATTTTAATGTTGGTAAAGACTATGGGAAACGTTGAAAACAGACTGAATACAATATACAATCTGAGACAGACATTAGTCTATTGAGGGCTAGGTGTGGACTGTGGTAGATTCAGGTGTTTTATTAAAGTTTGTAACTTGGGTTTCCATCTCCCTGGCTGGAAGAGGTGTCATGGGGGATGAACCCTGGTGTCCAAACCTAATGTATGTTTGATTTCCAACCAGATATATACAGTCTGAGCGCTGTTGGGAGTCCCTGCTGCTTGCAACCATAGTGTGTTGATATTTGCTGCTTTTTTAAAAATATATATTTATTGTCCATAATGAGTAACATTATTTAGTGGGCAAACCATATGTTGTTATCCTGAATTCCCCAATTCCCCCCCTCCCCATCCCTGATCAGTTGTATATCCTCCTCTGTGGGCTGTCTGTATTAGTCCTTGTGGCAAGGGATCCTGTATATCTTAGTACTCTTCCCGGTCTACCTGGCCCAAGTTTGTGGTTACTGATGGGTGCCATGCCTCTGGACCATCTCTCCCACCATGGCTCTCACAATCTTTCCGCCCCCTCTTCTGCTCAGTTCCCTGAGTCGTGGTGGGTGAGTAATAAGGCTGTTTTAATGTTGTGAGCTTAGGGGTCCTTGTGTTGAAAATCCTTGGTTTCTGTCTCAATGGCCTATCCTGTGTTGATTGAATGAATGTGGTTATAGGTCCCTTGTTCATCATTCATTGTCTGCTGAGTTCCCTATGGATCCTCCCTGATATGACTGTGGTGGCTCCTCTCTTGCCAGGATCTCAGCCATTGGCCTACGGTTGGTTGGTAGGGTTAGATGGGCCACAGCTCTCTCGTTGCATCCTGAAAAACACAAACACATTTGACTTATCTAGAGTTGGTTGAATGGCTGTGGCTATGGGTCCCTTGTTCATCCCGTACTTCTAGGCAGGGTTCCATATGGGCTGATGGTTTTTCTTTGTGATTGGATATATATATATATATATATATATATATATATATATATATATATATATATATATATATATATATATATATATATATATATATATATATATGGGATCCAGCTTCTTCCACAATACTTGATAGAACTTCTCCTGGGATTTTAAACTTGAATCCCTAACTCCTCTAAAATGTGCCTGGTTTGGAAGTTCATCTCACCAATAAAACTGACTATAAAACTATTCATGACTATAAGCACAGTCCTGAGGAAGACAACCAGACCTACCTGATCAGACAGTGTAATTGTCAAGCCAGCAATCTCAAACTTAAGAGTGAGGTTCTTATGTGGGGAAATAATGTAAAAGAACAAGACAAGATACTGAACATCCTTCCCTGATCACCACATATGTACACACAGAGTGAGCACCTCTGAACACATACGTATAAATGAATCACACATATTATAGTGCAAATGAAATAGAAAAATATTAAAAATGAATAAAAATAAAATGAAGAAAATCTACAAATTAAAATTTATATGTAATAAATTCTCTATAGTCAAAATAAATGCAGTTAAAAATGAATTACTAGCTGGAGAGATGGCTCAGTGATATACTTCCTTCCACACTCCTGAGGGCTCAAAGGGTCTGAGACCACTTAACTTCAATTCTACCAACAACTACATAAACAACTGGGCATGGCCACTTAAATCTGTAACCATAGTCCTAGACAGAACAGAGACTAGAAATCAACTACTGATGTACACACACACACACACACACACACACACACACACACACACACACACAAGTTTCTGGATCATTTAGATACTACTGCAAGTAGATACAGGCAGGTGAACTATGGAGGGGGATACCTGGCATCCACAGGTGCAACATGGAGTCAGCCTCAGCAGATCACACATGTATATCACACCACACATACATACACATCACATAATTCTATACAAAATTGAAATAAAAAATGAATAATGTCAAAATTCTGAACATACACTTTACTGAGTGAAGCTAAACCCAATTGTGCCTAATACATGGGTACAGTTTTCTTTTTAGTGTGAACTGGGAATGCAAAGTCAAACATACTGGGAGATATTACCACCCATAGAGCATATTGGTACAAAATTAAAAAGGCAGTGAAGAGCTTGAGAGATTTGTCTGCAAAGCCTAAGGACCCAAGTTTGATTTCTCAGTACACACATAAACCCAGATGCTCAAAGGGACTTATGTTTCTGGACTTTGTTTGCAGTAGCCGGAGGCCCTGGCATACCAATTCTCTCTATCTCTCTTTTCTCAGCCTAGCTCTGTTTGCAAATAAATAAATATGATTTTGTTTTTAAAAAAGACAATGAAGGTCTGGAGAGATGTTTCAGAGGTTAAGGCACTTGCCTCCAGTGCCTAAGGCCCCAGGTTCAATTCCCCAGGAACCACATAGGCCAGACCTACAAGGTGGTGGCCCTGGTGCATTCTCTCTCTCTCCCTCTCTCTCTCTCTCTCTCTCTCTCTCTCTCTCTCTCTCTCTCTCTCTCTCTCTCTCTCTGTCTCTCTCTCTCTCCCTCTATCTATCTATCTATCTATCTATCTCTATCTCTATCTCTTTCTCTCTGTATCTCTCTGCTTGAAAAATAAATAAAATATTTTTTAAAAAAGACAATGAAGTCTGTGAAAGAATGGTAATGTTTCCCAGTTGAAGGTACCTATTGTTAAGGTAGGAGAAGGAAAATGCCTAGAAAAGTTGAAGAAGCTAACAAGCATCAATATACTTCAAGAAATAAGCATAAACACTTCTGATTAATAATTTCACCAGCTGTTTTGATGTCAATCCAATATAGCACAGTTTATTTACACAATGATGTGTTATGTAGTAAATTGCTTTGCAAAACTATGAAATAGGAATATGTTGTTATCAACAGGAAGTCTTTTATGGCAGTAGTTATGTTTCTTGATATATGTTTGTCATAGAATTTGCAATCTATTTTAAGTATATATTATATTGGTATTAGGTATCAAATATAAATGAGAACATGTATTTATTTATTATGCCATATTACAATACTGTATCTCCCTTTCAAGCTTCATACATCTTGGTATGGATTTTTCCATGTTTCAATATTCTTTTTAAAACCAAGTCTCTAAAGCATAAAAATAGTATGGTTGTGTCATGGTTTGATACAGGTGTCCCCCACAAACAATTGAATGTGTTCTGATAGATCGATCCTCAGCTGATGGCAGTTTGGGTTTTACAACCTCGATGAAGCTGTGTTGTCGGGGGCGGGCTTATGGGGTTATAAGCCAGCTTCCCCTTGCCAGTGTTTGGCACACCTTCCTGCCGCTGTTTGCAGTGCTGTGGCAGAGG
>PVHP010053687.1:0-10689 GCA_004024765.1 Zapus hudsonius | reverse complement strand
TAGCTAGCTGGCTTTCTTCTTTTGATGTTTTGTTTCTACCCATAGCCCCATGCTAACTGCACTCCTTACTGTGCCATGATGCTGAAGAGCATCCTGGCTGTCTTCTTAAGGTTATGGACAGTATTTTACATGCACATCATTCCTGAAAAGAATTCTAAGCTTTCATTCTTCATATTTTGTTTTACCAGGAAATCACATATTTTGTAAATATTGCTATTTAACCTATTTTCTAGTATATCACCAGGTGACATTGCACATGTTTTATTAAAGAAACGTATATATATATATATATATATATATATATATATATATATGTATGTAGTACTACTCACCCTACATCTACACATGTGATGTAAAAATAAACAATTAGTGACTTGTATCTCATGCACTATAATTATTTGAATAAAATATATATCTTACATTTAGAGCATAAAAGAATGATTTTTGTGAGAATTATTTGAATATATTTAAATCAAGGAAGAATAAAATACTTTCATAAAAAATGTCACTTTATAAATATATTTCATTTTTATAGTTGAAAGTTTTTAAATGATGTCTCACACCTATTAATTCACCATCTGTAGAAGGATGTGACCTACATATCAAGTGGTGGGTCTGTAGCTCTACTGTTGAAGCTAGGTTTGCAGTATGAATTAACTCTACATAGTCCATTGTGAAATTTAAAATGCCATATCAAAGACTGAAATGTCATCTAGTTATTTATAAATTTAGCAAAAGCCATTAAAAGCACATGCTTTTCCTGGTTCTAACAAATTACAAAAATCTTTTTTTTTGAAGTTTATTCATTTTTTTTAAATTTAATATTTATTGTCCATAATGAGTTACATTATTTAGTGGGCAAACCATGCAATCTTTTAAAATTAGTTGATTTTTAAATAGCACTTGAAAATTTATAACCTAGCAATGCTTTTTAATTATTTTTTAAATGTGTGTGGGGGGGGGTGTGTGTGATTGTGTATATGTGCTGCATGGTGCATGTGTACAGGACAACCTTGATATGTCTGTGCGCTTCCTCAACCATATTTGAGACACGATCTCTCTCTGCTGCAAAGCAATGCCAGTCTAGTAATGTCATGAACTTGTGATAACTGCTGGCTCCTCCTACTGTTGAGGGATTTGGGATTATGGCTGCATGTACACTTTGCACCATGCAAATTCTCAGATAGAATTCATGTCAGCAAGCTCTGCAGTCAAGCACTTATATTTTTTAGCCATCTCCCCAGGTTTAATTATATTTTTTTAATTATTATTTATTTCTTTGCATGAGTTGTGGGGCGGCATGTCAGGATCTCTTGCCACTGCAAATGAATACTTGTGTGATTTTACATGAGTGGTTGGGAATTGAATCCAGACCAGAAAGCTTTACAAACAAGTTCTTTTGACCTTATATGTCTTTCCAGCCTCTATAGGTATTTCTAAGTGATGCTTAGTGTCCCAAAGAATATTACAAATGATTACCTAACATCACAATTTCAATTAAAATTACATTTAAAAATATTTTCATGAAACAAGATAGTGATTTCTAAATACAAAACCAGCTTCATTGTTCTAGTGATAGATTTATTTATTTATTACATGTCTATTTAAAAAGAAAAACACATCCAAGCAGTGATTTTTTTTTTAGGTCTGGAGATGTAATTTAGAGCCTTGTACATAACAGGTAGGTACTTTGCCAATTAAGCTACATTTCCTGCCCCTCTTAATGTTATTTATAAGAACAGTAGTTTTGCAACAATAAGGCTAAATAATTAGCACCTTTGTCACTTATGTGATAATTTATTAAATTTGCGGATTAGTGCTATAATGGACACAGACAATGGTACAACAAATGAGTAAATGGAACCAGTGATAAGTAACTGATGAAGTACAGACAATTGCTGTCTGCATTTCTTGAATAATATTTTTGTGTAAACCTATGTAAGGAAGATTTTTAAAATTAAGATAATGAAGTCTGGTTGAGTGCCTTATGACTTTTCCTTAGCCAAATGTTTTCAAGTAGGACAACTATCTTTAAGGCCATAAAGGGTCCTTGGTGTAAAAAAATTATATATATATATATATATATATATATATATATATATATATATATATATATATATAATTAAAGAATATGGCTAAGATCTATGATTCAAGAAAATACTTGGAAAATGATAGATTTATTTATATTATTTATAATTTATGATTGACATAACAATTCAATAAAAATTAAGAATTAAGCAGAGTTATGTAATGCAAAGGAGCTATAGTGAATAAAATTAACAGGAAAAAATACAGGTGTGTTGTAACACACCCACAACATCACAAATTTAACAAATTTTCTTTCAATGGATGGCAGACAACTGCTCTTGCTTCTTTTATTGGAAACTTTGACTCCATAATATACTAAGACTCCTCAACTAATAAGTGTGTGCTCACAAAAGCCAAGTATACATATATATGATTTTTAACATTGCCAGTTTTGTGAATGATATATCTTCTAGAGCTAGACCTTCTCTTAGGCTTTGTGTTATCTTCTAATATCTGAAAATGTACTGCTACAGAAATTGTTCTTGAAGTATTCTGAATATTATTTTTAAATATACTTCTTGTTAATAATTAGGCACTCTGTATAAATGACTCCTGGGTTGGTAAATCCCAATTACATTCTCCCTGGGCCCAACCCACTAAGGGCCCTCATTAGTGGGATTGCTGGAATGATCCATGTGGTTGGGGTTATGAATTTCATGAGCTGTAGCACATTTGTGTGTGTGTGTTGTTGTTGTTATTGTTGAGGAGGAAGAAGAGGAGGAGGAGGAGGAGGAGGAAGAGGAGGCAATGTCCCTGAATATTCACCCCCACCATGGCTCTTACATTCTTTCTGCTACATCTTCTGCAAATTTCCCCTGAGTCAAAAGATCATTTAAAAGAATCATTGTCTTTGTGATAACTCTGATGCTCTTCAGGCCTTAAGTGTATTGATAGGCATCTCTGGTTTGGGTCCTGCAGCCTTCAGCCAGGTCTGCTACTCTCATCTGTTTCCATTCTCAGAAAATCTTTCTGGCTCTAAGCAGAGCTGTGTCTCTGTCTTAGCCTGCTTCTAGAACTGTGACTCCAGAATTCAGTCTTAAGTCTATCAAGTCTCTTCCTCTGACCAGGGAGTCTCTGCACATTCTGTCACCATTTGTATTAGCCTAAAGAACTCTTGTCTCCTTCCCCAACAACAGTTTAAACATTTTGTCAACAAAGTCCAAAACTGAGTCAATCCTGAGACTCTGTGTTTTCAAAGCTGCTGCCTCTCTGGACCTGAAACGCTTTCAACCTTCTGTAGAGAGTGACCTTGAAGTCAAGCTGGAGTGACAGGAGAGAAAGGAGAGGGAACAAGAGGGATAGAGAGAAGGAGGAGGGAAGGAAAGAATAAGAGGAAGGGAGAGTGAAGGATGGGGATAGAGGGAGAGAAAGAGAGATATCTTGAAGTGGCCTAGAATTATAATGGCCGCATTATAAAGACAGTCCAACAATGTCTGCCCACTTCATGTGTCCAACAAGCTTGAGCTGCTCAGTCACATAAGTCCCAAGCTGACAAATAATAATCTGAGGACTCTCACTTCTCACCATCTCTGCATTCTACCACAACACAACTCAGGGTGACTGGCTTCCAAATAAAACCCTATCTCTTTAAGATAGCTTCTCCCTTCATGAGCACTTGTTCTGGGTACTGTTATAATAAACTCTATTCTCCTCAGGACCTGAAACTAGTCATAAGCAAAAATAGTCATACTATGAGCATTAAGTACCATTTATTGACAGTATAGTTTCTGAGTTTTATGCCAAGTGAAACCTAGAGATTTTCCCCCTGGATATTAAGAATAAGTTTCTCAAATTGAATTTCTTAAAGATCACCAAACACAAATTCTCAAGAGTTATTTATTTATTGTATTAAGTGTTCCTTGGAAAAAGAAAACAAACAAACAAACAAACAAAAAACAGTCCCATTCATTATGTAGCATACCCTGTATGCATTTAAGCAACTTCATTTTGGTTTGAATTGCAGAATTTTTAATAATAAAATTACTTAATATTAGATCTAGTGATGTGGGCTGGAGAGACAGGCTCTGAGGTTAAGGCACTTGCCTCCAGTGCCTAAGGCCTCTGGGTCAATTCCCCAGTACCCATAAGCCAGATCCACAAGGTGTGGCCCTGGTGCGCTCTCTCTCTCTCTCTCTCTCTCTCTCTCTCTCTCTCTCTCTCTCTCTCTCTCTCTCTTTCTCTCTCTCTCCGTCTCTCTCTGTATCTCTCTGCTACTGAATAAATAAAATACTTAAAAAAGAAAGAAAACTGTCAAATAATAAATAAAACATATTTTAGATCTACTGTTGTGCACACCTGATACATTCGTAATGTTTATAGAGATGGAATGAATCTAATTCCTCAAATTGTCCAGTATCTACTCACTACTGTAATATTGGAGAAAATTTACCTCCTTGCTATATAATAAATGTTTAATTGCTCTACTCCTATCATCAAAAGAGTGTGAGTCTCCCCTGAGTTTAACTTCTCTCTTTTTTTATCTCATTAACTGAGAGAACTATCCCCATCTATAAACTCAATGGCTCTGTTAGTGACTTTACTGTCACTGTTTCGAAACTGGATACATCTGCACAATTGTAGTTTTTCCCATATGACTTCAGGCCATGTCCATAGATTGCACTGTAGAACATAAAGCACAAACTTATTCGCAACATCAACTATGTGTAGACCACAAATGTAACACTTTTACACATAGCTTGGGTTCTTCACTTTTATATTTGATCCATAAATACATTTAGCTATGTATCAGGTCTGCAGCTGTCTCATCCATATATATATATATATATATATATATATATATATATATATATATATATATATATATATATATATATATATATATATATATATATATATATATATATATATATATATATATATATACTTTAAAGAAAGTACTTATAGACTCACAGCAAGCATACATAGATGCTCTATTGAAGGGATCTGAATTCTATGTAGGAATTCTGTATACAATTAAATGTGTAGCACTGATTGCAGTTTTGCTTGAAAATAGATTATTTTTCATTTTGTGACAATTGAAAAATGAGCTTTGGACTTGTGACTTCAAAAGAGGTAAATAATTTGGACCTAAAAATAAGCTTAAAGAGTATGATAATGATGACTATAGCTGTCAACTTAGTAAATATCTGGGTTTATAATTGTATGAAACAGTAAAACAACAATGTAAAAACAATAATTTAGTAAGTATGTAGGTAGGAATTCTATTAATAAATAGGATAAGTGCACCTTCTCTTTCATTAAATGGAGAAAGGGAAGATATATATATATATTCTTTCTATATTTTTTGTTTTGTATCTTTTTTTAAATGTCTTTATTGGCTTAAAATTATATATATATATATATATATATATATATATATGCTCAGTATCATAGGTTATTAGATAAAACCATTGAATCCATGAAGACATTCCCTTTTATGCATTAGATATTCTCCCCCCCCCATGACTCTTACATTTTTCCTGGACCTCTTCTGCAAATTTCCCTGAGTCATAGTGGGTGATTTCAAATTTTCCATAGTTAGTAGGTTTGGGAGGGTCTCTAAATTTGTGTTTTGGACAATTTTGGGCATCCTTGGTGCCTCTCTCCATTGTCCTTCCATTGGTTATCTGCCTTGCTGTGGGAATAGATGTTTTGCTCGTCATCCCACTACCTTAGAGGTTGTGTTAGGGCTCTACATGGATTGTCTCCTGCTTGGGTGTCCCCTGTAGTTCAGTTGTCCCCGGTTCTCATTGCTTTCTGAAAGATACAAACAGATTCTCCAGCGGAGAGTGAGATTATTACTGGTCAATTGAGACAAATATTGCTATGTTGGTGAGCGTTTGGAGGGTCTTTCTATGTTTTTATCTAAAATGTTTACATAAATCAAATGTCAATAGCTTTTTATACCCAACATTTTTTTTATTACTGAGATTTTATACTGTGGTTGCATGATATCAAACACTTATTGTGACACTGTAGAGTGGTATGAATCAGATTTCCCCCTAAATCAACATGTTTTGGGTGCTTGGTCGCCAGATTGTGGAACCCTGGGTGCCAGCTTAGGGGTGTTATAGGCAGCTCCCTTCACTCTCCAATTGGTGTGGCAAGGACGTGGTGTTCAGTCTCATGTACGCCATTCTTCCCCTGCACTTCTGGAGTTTCCACTTTAGTATGAGTGAGAAAGTATCTACAATAGACAATTTCATTCAAAGTTTGGATACTTAGATTTTCTTTAGGAGTTATATCACTGTAGATAGTAATGGTCATATATAAATATTTTTATTTGAGAGACAGAGAAGAAGGGAGAAGGAGAAAGATAATGAATATGACTATGCCAGGGACTCTTGCCTTTACAAATGAATCCCAGATAATTATGCTGCATTGTGCATCTGATTTTACCTAGGTACTGGGGAATAAAATCTGGGCCATCAGACTTGGCAAACAATCACCTTTAACTACTAAGCCTCCTGAGGAATACTCTTATTTTGGGTATTTTATTCTACAGCTATAGTATTCTTAGGGTCCTTGATCTCAGACCTATGTATGCATAAACAAAATATACTTGTTTCCTATACATACAGCTTAATGACATTCTGAATATTTTTTTTATTTTGAGCACATCACACACTAATTTTTATCAGGATACACTGACAAAATGCAAACTGTATATTGAGTTCCAGAGAATTTCTTTGTTTCACGGGATTGTGTGTTACTCAATATAGTCTAATGATGCTATATAAGTAGAGACTGTAATTGAACAAAAATCATTTCTGACCTACTAGTTAAATGCTTTCTTTCATTTTATTCTAAAAAGTATTCTTAAAGAAAGAACCATCCATAATTGCATAATCAGAAAGACACTGAAACTTACTACATGAAACCCAAGTGGGTTTTAACAGCCACATGAGCTTTATATCATATTACTATGTGTGTAACATGAGCAGATGATTATGTCTTGAATTTTTTATGTAGATTGAGGCAAATATGAAACTAGGATATGTCTTTTTAAATTTGTCCAATTGCTTAGGAGTTTCTTTTTCCTTTTGTTTTGGGATCATAGGACTTTTTAAAAAATATTTTTTATTTATTTGACAGTGAGAGAGAGAGAAAGAGAGAGAGAGAGAGAGGGAGAGAGAGAGATTGAGAGGATATGGACATGTTAGGGCCTCCAGCCACTACAAGCTCCAGACACATGCACCTTGTGCATCAGGCTTTATGTGGGCACTGGGGAATCGAACTCTGGTCCTTCTGCTTTGCAGGCAAACACCTTAACCACTGAGCCATCTCTTCAGCCTAGGATCATAGGACTTTTTGACTAAATAAAAAAATTATTTTTTGCACGTTTCTATGTTGTTCCCCTCAAAGCCACTGACAAAAGGATTAAGGTAAATGCAATTTAAGAAACAATCTGTTGTGATGAAGTGGATCCTGCAACAAATTGATTTTTTAGCAATTTAGTTTTTGAAAAAAAATGATCTTTTCAGAAACTGAATTTTGGAGAATTGACCTGCCAAATTTTACATTTTTTGTGTGTGCTGATGGTAATCACTGATATACAAAGAAATGAAAGCAAAACCTTCCAGTCTATTTTGTATAACATAATCAACTTTTAACTTAAACTCTGACCTCACCCAAAATAGAGAACAGATATACAGGAAAGTGAAAAGGTTGATTTTTCATGTATTTATTCTCTTCCTGGCCATGGAATAAAATTTTCAAATCCTATTGTGTTGAAAGATAAATCCTAAAATGTTCTCCATAGTTAATATCCTCCCATTTAGGAAGATTCATTTTCTTTTCTCCCTCTTTCTGCTTTGTATGCTTTGTGAGCTGATAAGAGAAAACTGATATAGCAGATTACATGATCACATCAATCATAGATAATTTCAAAAGTATCAGAATATTTTTCCAAAATTTTGGAAAATACAAGATTGAGTTCGCTCTAAGGATAGATGGTTGTTGAGTCATTAATCTGCTCAAAGTAAAAAGCTGTAGATGACATGATGATGAGGACAGAAATGACAATGATTCTAGGAGGAGTGCACCTCAGCAATGCTCCGCCTGAATCTGTCAGATATAAGATTTGATTCCAAACCATCCCAATACCCTCGATCTCTGAAGCATAAGCTGCCAGACTTTTAAAGGTTCATTGTTGAAGTCACTTCAATATATAACCAGACATGTGCAGTTTCATCTTTTCCTTCCCCATTTCAATGGTCAAATATAGAAAATCATCTCTTTCTTTTTCATAACTACATATTCATAGTTTGTATGCATATTTGTGTGTACACAATATGTTTCTTTACATTTGCATGTGTATGCATGTGGCAAGTGTGTGTGTGTGTGTGTGTGTGTGTGTGTGTGTGTGTGTGTGTGTGTGTGTGTGTGACATACCCAAATCAGTGTACTTGGAAGTTAGAGGTTGAGGTCAAGTGTTCTCCCTGATTGCTCTCCTATTTATTCATGCTTTTGGATCGCTGGAATTACATATCCAGCATTTATGTGAGTGCTAGGAGTTAGACCTCAGCCCTACCAGTTTTGTGGCAAGTATTTTATTCACTGAATTATATCCTTTGTCCAAAGGTAGAATTCTAAACATAAAAGTAAGAATTAAAGAAAAAAATGTGTTGATAATTCAGAAGGATAGTTGGGATATTTTCCACTATAAATCTAAGATTGCTTCAAGAATAGCAAATACCAGGGTGCCTTTATCCAAATCTGCATATGACTAGATATGCAATCTTGAAGGGTACAGTATAGAAACAAATACATAAACATATACAAAAGATAGCTTCATATCAAATGATAGGGGACAGGCCAAAGTGACTTGTTAACCTTGTGATTTTCTTTCCCCATACTCCTGAATTCTCATGGTCCCTCAGAAACACTTAAGAAATGCATAATCTAAAACAAAGTCAAGATATATATATATATATATATATATATATATATATATATATATATATATATATATATACACACACACAAAGAATTAGATACTTTTCAGAGATTAAAGAATCTACACTCAAACAAATCTCTACAATGATTTATGATTAGCAATGTTGAAATTATCTTTTTACATTTTTACATTCTTTAAACTATACCTTAATAAATCCATCATCTATCTAGAGTGGAACTTTGTTATTCAGAAAAGTTACAAGCAGGGCACATTTAAAATGGTTTTCTTTGAACAAACCTTATCAAAGGGGTAAATCCAAACAAAACCAGGGACAGAGGAAATTTTTACAAGGTAGAAGTTTTGGCTCACACAGTGTCTTTTCCTCTCGGGCCTCTGAGACCCTTTTCTCTTTCCTATTCTCTTTGAACATCTATGCTCTGTTTAGAGGAAGACAAATTTCAGATAGCTGCAACTTGTTAAGAGCATTTCTCTGGACCACATTCGGTCTCACTGGAACTTGGATTCACAGATGATGCCCAGAATAAACGGAACTATTTCTGAACATTCTCTTGAGTCTAACTATTTTCTTATAAGGACATAATTTGGTGACTTGAGAATTAGACAAAATGACATATTGAATGTTTGCAATGTTCAAGAGAAGCACACCGTTTTCTAAAATTGCTAATCCTTAGTAATATACTATTACCTTCAATATATTATACAAGTCGCATGCCTAGATCCATTTTACTGCAGTTTTAAATGATTTACAAAAGACAATGAACTTAAAAATTGGAAGGCATAATTTAAAATGCAAATATAAGTTTTATATTAAATTCTTATTAGAGAACATGTAATAACTGAATATGACACAATTTGAGGCAGTTACTCTATTGCTTCATCAACATGTCATTAAACTGTTTAATCATAAATACTAATCAAATAAAATAAAAATAAATCAAAATCAAAATTAACTAAATAATTGTGGGAAAGTTTATTTGACATAGCACATAAAAATAAAGATCCATGTAAAGTGATAATTATAATGAATTTTCACATATGTGCTCAAAAGAAGTCTTGAACAAATGGAATATAATTAATTGTATACAGATGTATAACTTCTATACTATTAAATTATAAGAAAATAACATTTTAAATAAAAATTAGTGGCAAGAGTCTAAAGATTAAAAATTATTGTTATATTCTAAAAGAAAAGAATATCAGAATAGAAACACTTTAAGGGTCAAAGATACATTGGCATTATCAAATGGTAAAACTCTTTTTAGTTTTGAAGTAAGGTCTTACTTGTAGCCCAGGCTGACCTGGAATTCACTATGTAGTCTCAGGGTGGCCTTGAATTAATGGCGGTTCTCCTATCCCTCTGCCTCCCAAATGTTGGGATTAAAGTTGTGTGCCACCACAAGTTTGGGAAAACTATTTTAAATAAATTTTAAATCAGTAATTATGGTATAGTCTCAGTAATATTTCACAAAACCAGGTGAATTTTATATTAAAAACTTCCTATAAAATAGAATCCAGTAGAATCTTGCCAAAATAGCAATTTATGTCTCATTTAACCTACAGTGATCTCCCTTTCTGATGGAGATTCTGTTCAAATTTTTCAGTAGGCAGTGAGCAAGCTGTGGTCAACTTAATTCTATCAGCAAGCTATGGGATGATGGCTGACATCCTAATAAAAGATGAAC
>PVHP010053686.1:0-10686 GCA_004024765.1 Zapus hudsonius | reverse complement strand
CTCTCGAAAGAATAGGCATAGATGGCCTATTTCTCAATTTAATAAAGTCAATTTACAAATCTCCTAAAGCACAGATCATTCTCAATGGGGAACGACTCAAGGAGTTCCCACTCAATTCAGGAACAAGACAAGGCTGCCCACTCTCACCACTGCTCTTTAACATAGTGCTTGAAGTTCTAGCTCAAGCGATAAGACAAGAAAATGAAAAAATGAATAAATAAAATCTTTTAAAAAAAACAATTTAAAAAAAATGTTTTTAAAAAGTTTCCCTAGAACAAAGGCAGTCTCTTCCACATGGCATCCTAGAAGGAGGACTTTCATTTTCCGGGAAAGGCCCCTCACCCCAGACCTTAGGTGGAGTGAGGGGGACTCGTGATGTTTTCCACATGAACTTTTTCACACGGGAGCTCTCTATTATCTTTCTTTTCCTGCCTATTTAATTAAACAGCATAAATTTTGACCAAAACCTCTGCCACATATTCTCCCCACACTGGGGGCTGGAGAACTCTGTAACTCCCCGTGTTCCCTTTAATAAAGTTTCCCACTATACCTTAATATCTTGTTGTCTATGATTTTAATTCTTTAACTTTGTAGACAAGAATTCAGGTACTCCTTAAATTTTGGGGTGCATTGGAATTTTTGTGGGGCATCATCTAAATTCTAATCCTCAGCACACCCCACTACAGCAGGAGTGCTCAACTGCCAATGGGAATGCAAAACGGTCCAGTCACTTCAGAAGACAAAGCAGTTACCAAGCTAAATGTATTCACAGTGCACAATAGAGATACTTTTTTAACTGATTGGAAATCAGTAAACAGGGGGCTGGAGAGATGGCTCAGTAGTTAAGGCGCTTGCCTGCAACCCTGGTTTGATTCCCCATATAAAACCTGATGCACAAAATGGTGCATGCATCTGAAGTTAGTTTGCAGCAACTGGAGGCCCTGCTGTGCCCATTCTCTCTTTCTCTCTTCTATCTCTCCCTGCTTATAATAAATAAATACAATTTTTAAAAAATCAGTAAACAGGAGGCTGGGAAGGTGGCTCAGCAGTTAAAGGTGGTTGCATGCAAAGCCTGATGGCCTGGGTTTGATTCCCCAGTGTACATGCAGAGTCAGGCACAAAGTGACACATGCACCTGGAGTTCCTTTGCAGTGGCAGAAGGCCCTTGGTATGCCCATTCATGTTTCTCTCTCTCTCTCTCTCTCTCTCTCTCTCTCTCTCTCTCTCTCTCTCTCTCTCTCCCCCCCCCTTGTAAATAAATAAAAATAAAATCAGTAAACAGGGGCTGGGGGGGATAAGCCAGTGGGTAAAGGCACTTGCTGTGTAAGCATGATGTCCAGAGTTTGGATCTCAGAACCCATGTAAAAGCTGCATACAGTAGGGTGTAAGCCGAGCAGAGACAGGAGAATCCTGGAAACTTGCTGGACAGCCAGCTTGGTGAACGCAAGGGTGAACACGAGATCCTGCCTCAAAGAAAATGGAAGGTGAGGGCTGATCCTCGAAACTGTCCGCTGACATCCACAAGTGCACAAGAGAGTTTGCACACATACACAATTGTTTAAAAATCAGAAATACAAATTGCTAATGGAGAAGCAAAAAGTAAAGGAAGCCGGGTGTGGTAGTGCACATTTGATCCCAGTGCTCAGATAACCCTAATCCTGGAGGCAGAGGCAGGAGGATCCCTGTGAGTTCCAGGCCACCTGAGACTAAATAATCAATTGCAGGTCAACATGGGCTAGAGCAAGATCCCACCTCAAAACAAACAAACAAGCAAATAATCAAACAAAAATTAAAGGAATGAAAGGCAGCCTGTAGAGAAGGGTGTAGTGATCTGCACTAAAAAGGAGTAAGATAATAAAGGCTTCTGGGTAGGACATAGGGAAGCTGGAATGAGACTAAAGTTTGAAGAGAGCTGGGGCAGGAGGTAAGCAGATCCACTGTGAGCATTCTGTGTCATGCTAAAGAGCTCAAATATGTCCTTTGAGAAGCAGCAGCCACCAGCCACCAGCCACCAGCCACCAGCCACCGAAGGGCTCTAACCCAGAGACCTGCGTATCACTGTCACTGTGGAAGTGAGAACAGAGAAGAGAGAGAAGTGGAGCTGGCCTGGAGGCTGGCAGATCATCAGAGTGGACAACGAGCACTCAGGCAGTAGCTTTCAGAGGCTGTACTTGGAAGAATGTAAGCGGACAAGGGAAGCAATTGAACAGGCTGTGCTCCAATGCTAAGTAACAAACAGCAGCGGCTGGGCCAAGACGCTGAAGTACAGTGACCTGGTCTTTAGCAGCCCTGTCCAGAAGGGCTTTCTACAACATTGAACCTGCTCTATGGATATGCTGCCTAACGCAGGAGCTAGGAGCTGGATGGAGCTAGGAAGCCCTGAAATGATAAAAGGCCGAGGAATTGATTGAGTTTTATTTCATCATAATTAATGTAAACATTCAACATGGCAAAGCATCTCTAATTATGAAAACCTTAAAAGTAAAATGTGGGGCAAGGGAAGATGGCTCAGCAGTTAAAGATGCTTGCTTGCAAAGCCTGATGACTTGGGTTCAATTCCCTAGTAGAGAGAGAGAGAGAGAGAGAGAGAGAGAGAGAGAGAGAGAGAATTAGCATGCCAGGGCCTCCTGCCACTGCAAATGAACTTGACACATGTGCCACTTTGTGTGCCTGGCCTGACGTAGGTACTGAAGAACTGAACTCTGGCCATTGGGCTCTGCAAGCAGGTGCCTTTAACCCCTGAGCCAGCCATTTCTCCAGCCCACCAAACAGTACTCGTAAAGTGGTTATGATTACTAAAAAAGGGAGGAAGGAAAAGCACTTAGCACTCAAGCCAGAGTACCTGAGTTTGATCTCCAGACCCCATTAGAAAGAAAGAGAGAGAGAGAGAGAGAGAGAGAGAGAGAAAGAAGAAAGAAAGAAAGAAAGAAAGAAAGAAAGAAAGAAAGAAAGAAAGAAAGAAAGAAAGAAAGAAAGAAAGAAAGAAAGAAAGGGAAAGAAAGAAAAGAAAGCCCTGGTGGGCTTCTGTAATCCTCGCACACCGATACTGATGGTGAGATGGGAGGAAGAGATGGAAGTTCCCAGAAAGCTCTTGAGCAAACACCAGCAGCATGAGAAGCTGAGAGAGAGAAGCCTCAAATTAGGTGGAAAGGCGGAGGGCCAACCTGAAGGTGGTCCTCTGACCTCCACGAGTGTGCAAGTGCGCACACACATACACTGCAGCACACACGCACCTGCACCCACATACATGTGAACATGCACATACCAAGCACAGTAACATGCACACACAAATGCACACCCAAGGGCTCTACTGATGGCAGTCATATTCCGCACTGTTGCTGGGGGAGGGAGAGACATTTTCCTCAGGAAATGGCCCATGCTACAAAAAATAAGCCCCACCCACACGCATGCCAACAAGATGAAAGCGGGAGAGGGGGCAGTTGAGAAGAAAGGGTGCAGGGGAGGGGAAGGGGATAAGAGAGGTCAGTGGGTGTATATGATCAAATGCATTATATACATCTAAGAAATTATGAAAATAAATAAAAATATTTTAAAACATACATTGTAGTTACTTAGAGGTGAGTACTTGATCTAAAAGTAGTTTTTCAAATTAAAAATAAATAAATAAATAAAACCAGGTATGGTGGTGCACACCTTCAGTTCCAGCACTCACGAGGCAGAGGTAGGAGGATTACTGTGAGTCTGAGGCCAGCCTGGAGCTACAAGGTGAGTTCGAGGTCAGCCTGGGCTAGAGTGACGCCCTGTCATAATAATAATAATAATAATAATAATAATAATAATAAATCATTTAAATGGGACACTGAGGAAGCTGCTGTCAGTATCAGGATTTGGGGACAGGAGGAAGAATACGATGAGGCAGATTGGGGTGTGCTCCTTCTTAGCCAAAGCCTGCCTTCTTCATGACCACAGGTCAGCTTGCAGTGCACATCAAGGAGGGGGAAACAGTGACCAGAACCGGCTATACAAAGCATAGTCATGCTGCCGAGGGCTGGGTTCAAAGGCCAGCTGGAGACACTTGTGTGAGTTACCTGAACCTTTCCAAGGCCTCCCTTCCTCCCTTGTCTAATGGTGACAATAATTCACATCGCATGTTCTCGTTTTCGACATTGAAGCTTTAGCATCTTGAAGAAAAGTTTGCCCTGAACTAAAGACGAACTGGACTTTGGAAGAATGAGGAGCAGGAGAAACCCACCGCTGGTTCACGAAGGGGCTGGAAAGCTCCGCTAGCAGGCGAAAATTGGCAATGTAGGCCAGCACGCCGTCTCTCTAGACAATAAACAAAAAAGAAAATGTCAGTTCTTATCAAAATGTCCAAATGCTTTAGAATTAGTCATTAGCTTCTAGGCATAATAAATCAGTGTAAAAACAGACCAGGGAGTTTCCAACTTTGACCATAAAATCCATTTTCTTCATCAGATTTTAGAAATGTGCTTAGAATTCTAGAGCATTTTATTTTGTTTTGTGCATTGAAGGCAGGGTCTTAATTTAGCCCAGGTTGACCTGGAACTCCTACTTCAGCTTCCTAAATGCTGGAATTAAATAAAAGGGTGTACCACCACACCTGGCAGAATTCTACAGCATTTTTAAAGTTGGCATATGATACACTCACTTGTGTCTAGTTACGTACCTAATGTTCACCTAGGAAAATAGGTTTCAAGCAACTGACTCACAAATAAACTATAATTTAGCATTAGTAACAGCATTCTCAAATTCCTATAGGAAGAAATGCCTGCATAGCAGCAGGGATTTTAGAAGGTAAGGAATTTTAAACACCCATGGGCGCTCCTTTTTATCTCCATCATGAAATGGAAGCAATGTAACATTCCCAAAAGTGTAATTTTCCTAAATGATACGTAAGTGTGTAAAGAGACACAGGAGCCAGATCCTGCCTGTTGTAGTTGACCTAAAAATCTATCAGAAGGTTCTACAGCTAAAACACAGTCATGCTTAAGGCATTTCTAAGTTCAAATATAGCCCTAAGTGCATTCTGCCAATGTGATGAGATGAAAGATACAGCAAAGTTTAGCAAGTGTTAGAGCGAAGGCCAAAATAAAGTTCCAAGAACTTCTTAACGTACTTCCCAGTCTGCTGTGAGGTAAGAAGTCCCTCCAGCACTTCCAACCGTATCAGCAGGGTGACTGTTCCTCCAAAAGGAGCCCTGCCTGTGCAAATACATTACATACGCGCCAAACCACAACCATCACAATACACAGAAGTGACATGGAGCATTAACATGCATTTTTTCGTCTAGAAGACGGTTCCGTGATTAAAGGTGCTTGCTTGCAAAGCTTGATGGCCCAGGGTTCAATTCCCAAGTACCCACATAAAGCCAGATGCACAGCATGGCACATATGTCCGGAGTTCATTTGCAGTGGCAAGAGGCCCTGGCATGCTCATTCTTTGTCTCGCTTTTTCTCTATAGCACACACACACATATACACGCAGAGAGAGAGAGAGAGAGAGAGAGAGAGAGAGAGAGAGAAATAAAATATTTTAATGTACTTTTTAGTTTGTTTTTTCCAGGTAGGGTCTCACTCTAGTCATAGTGACCTGGAATTCACTATGTAGTCCCAGACTCCTGGAGATCTTTCTATCTCTGCCTCCTGAGTGCTACATTTGTTAAAAAAATATTTTTAAATATATTATTTATTTATTTATTTGCAAGCAGAGTAAGATTTTATATATATATATATATATATATATATATATATATATATATACATACACACACACACATATATATATATATATATATATATATAGAGAGAGAGAGAGAGAGAGAGAGAGAGAGAGAGAGAATGGGCATACCAGGGCCTCCAGCTACTGTAAACTAACTCCAGATGCATGTGTCCCTTTGTGCATCTGGCTTTATGTGGGAACTATGGAAACAAACCCAGGTCGTTAGGCTCTAGAGGCAAGTGCCTTAACCACTTAGCTATCTCTTCAAGCTCTTCTCTTTTAAATATCTTTTACAATTTTATTTGCATTTATTTCTTGATATGAGAAAGAGAGACAGATGAAGAGAGTGTGGATAGCCCAGGGCTTCCTGCCACATGCACCACTTCGTGTATCTGGCTTAACATGGGTACTAGAGAATCAGTCAGGGCTGTCAGGCTCTGCAAGCAAGTGCCTTTAACCAGAGCCATCTCTCCAGCCCTTAATGTACTTTTTACTGAAGACCTGTTGACTACTTATCCACATAATGATTTTAGAAATTTAAAACTCTGAGCTCGATTGTTAGAATTAGCTTTTTGAAGGCTAAAAGTTTTTCCTCACCTCAAGTTCACTGCCTTGGGACGTATGAAAAGTAAGAAGCGAGGGGGACAGCAAGATGAGGACTCTGCACACAGGAAGTTGGACAACTCTGTCATCCCCAGGATGCCCAGGCCACACCAAAACCAGCAATGTGTGAGAAATAATGACGCATGGACTTTAAGACTTGAACCCAACAATACAGTGGCAGTTAAGGCTAATTAAACAAATGAAACAAAAATATTACAATGCTTTAATGCTTTTTTGCCCCTTTACCTCTGGAGAACATTATATGGTTTAAAGAGAGCATGTAACACATTTTAAAAATAATATAAACATATCCAGGCATGGTGGTACACGCCTTTAATCCCAGCACTCGGAGGCATAAGTAGAAGGACTATTGCTATGAGTTCAAGGCGAGTCTGAGACTACATAGTGAATTCCAGGTCAGCCTGGGCTAGAGCGAGACCCTACCTCCAAAAATCAACAAAATATAATAATATAAACATAATGAACTAATTAAAGTGGTTAGCCATGTTGAATAAAAAAAATGTTTCTTTCTGTCCCATGATACAGTAGCATATTTTTGTTCTTTCTGTCCCTTTTTTCAACATTGTTTCCTTTCCAGTAGCATGCCCACAGCCTTGGGATGTCCTTTTCCTGTATCCAGTGTTACAATGGCAATCCAACACACAATTCATTCTGACTCACATCTCTGCTCTTCAGCCCACACTGCACCAAGTGATTGGTGTCAATCAAGTTAATTACTCTCCCAGCAGAGATCTTGGGCATAGAGTACCTCAGGTTTTTACAGCAATGGCAGGCGTTTGTAAAACTTAAATTTCTAGTTGCCCAGAAATGTCCGTATACTTTCTATCTACAACTTTGTTTAGCAGCACTGCTATTTAAGTTAGTGCTAGTGTAGAAATTCGTCATTCGCACTGCCTATATCTAAAATGTCTATTGTTATGTACTCAAGAGCAAATTCAATTCCTAATAAGTTATAATAGAGTGTCCCATCTAATATACTTACCACAGTCTGATCATTTTTTCTTAGCTTTGAAGCTGCCTGGTTTCCAAGACACAAGTAATAACTTCATTAAATCAGTTTTGATTACAAGTTAGGTGAGACAGCTCACCCTATGCTAAGCTTCTTGTGACCTCTCCGAAGATCAAACAGTTCTGAGGACCTGTGCATGAATACCTGTTTTATTTAATAATTTTCTGTATTCTCATCCTCAACTCATGTCCTAATTAAAGAAGGGCATTCTTTTTGCCCCCACTCTGAAAATAAAATTTTATGGCATGACAACATTATAACATCTTTGCCAGGGCCAGTAACAATGATGGCTGTCATGTAGGCACATACATTCAGAGGCCATCTTGTACACATAAAGTTAAATTTTTAAAAATCTCAAGACAGGAGAGATGGCTTAGCAGTTATGGTACTTCCCTACAAAGCCTATCAACCCAGATTCAATTCTTTAGTACCCACTTAAAGCCAGGTGCACAAAGTGAAGTTTGTACTGGCAGGAACCCTGGCATGCCCATACCCACTCTCTATCTCTTTCTTTCTTTCTTTCTTTCTTTCTTTCTGTCTGTCTTTTTCTCTCCCTTAAATAATTTTTTTAAATAGGAAATAAGGGCTGGAGAGATAGATCAGTGGTTAAGGCACTTGCCTCCAGTGCCTAAGGCCCCTGGTTCAATTCCCTAGTACCCACATAAACCACACATAAGGTTGAGGTACTGGTGCACAGCGCTCTCTCTCTCTCTCTCTCTCTCTCTCTCTCTCTCTCTCTCTCTCTCTCCTTGAAAATGAATAAATAAAATATACATTTAAAAAATAGGAAATAAATTGCCATTCACATTTCAAGTTCATAGATATTCAACGTGACTTTTCATAGTCAAGGCGGGAATTAATTGGAATATTTGAGGCAAGGAGAGGTGAGAGCTGGGCATGGTGGTGCACATCTATAATCAAAGCATTCAGGAAGCCAAGGTGGGAGGGTCACAAGTTTGTGGCCAACCTGGACTACAAACCATATCCCTGTCTCAAAACACAGCCTTCTACAAAGAAGAGGTTAGACAAACACATAATTGTGTTTAGTTGTACGTAATTCAAGTGAAATGGGAAATCTGAAATGTTGCACTCTTTTCACCTTCAAATATTCTGCATGTTCTCTGCAGTGAATTAAGGCAAGAGAGAAGAACTGTGAAATATGCATGGCTGGGGAAAAAAAACACCTGGAGGAACAAAATATGCAAAGGAAAAAATCATGTTAGTGGATTTCTTCATTGAAACAGGCATAGCGATCTTGAAATGTTTTATTAAAATAAATGATAATCTCTTTTCAGGGGCTGGAGAGATGGATCACTGGTTCAAGGTACTTGCTTGTAAAGCCTGACAGCCTCGGTTCAATTCCCCAGCACCCACGTAAATCCAGATGCACAAAGTGGTGCATGTGTCTGGAGTTCATTTGCAGTGGCTGGAGGCCCTGGTGCACCTATGTCTATGTCTCTATGTCTGTCTCTTTGTCTCTCTCACTTAAATAAATAAATAACTAGACTAATAAATAAAAAAGATTTTAAAAAGAATAATCCTCTTTTTTAAGACAGGGTCTCACTAAGTAGCCTAGGCTGGGCTCAAACTTGGCAATCCTCCTGCCTTTACTTCCCAAGTGCCCGGACTGCAGGTGTGGGCTACCATATCTGGTATAAGCAATAAGAAGAACTCTTGACTCTTGAAGATAATTCATTCTTTCTCCCCTCAGTTAAAGGCAGCTCCTGTTCCAGTATATTTTTCCTAACAACTTCTTTGGGTTTAGTGTTTGAAGTCTGTAGCCTTCTACAAAACCATGTCCAGTGTTGACATAATGTGATGAAACTTCTGCAAAATACTATGAGCTACTATGTTCCTAAGGTCAGTCCAAATCCTTGCTAAATCACTCACTGTGTCCTTCAAAAACACAGCTTTTCCAGTGATGATGTCTACTACCAAAATTTGTTGATTTTTATGAATTGAAAAATATTTTTAAACAAACACCTCAAGGTCACATAAAATGTTGAAATAATAAACTATCAATAGCCTTAGTCTTAACTTAAACTACAAAAAGCAATTCTAAAAATTTCTCTCTAGCTAATACTAAGTTCAAAAAACACAAAACTATATTCAGGATATATACTATGTCAAAAACATGTGTGGTTACTTCTAACACCTTTCATATTGGTAAGGAATTAAAAGTAACTATTCTTGGGTATGGTGGCTCACACCTTTAATCCCAGCAGAGGTAGAGGTAGGAGGATAGCTGTGAGTTTGAGGCCAGCCTGGTATTAGAGTGAATTGCAGGTCAGCCTGAGCTACAGTGAGATCCTACCTTGAAAAAAGGTTAAAGTATCAAATTAATATCAGAAAAAAAAACATTAACTTTGTGATACACCAAAAACATCAAGTGATTACTGGAAAAAAGTAGGGTCAAAGTACAAATTCTCCACATTTTGAGGAAAATTTCTCTTAAATTTGCAAAAGCTTACAAATAACATCTAGCCCTTTCCAGTTTCTCTTTCCTCTTCCCCAACAAGACTATTACTGTCTTATTTGGAGCCCAGCGGTTCTGTGACTTTGGTTCCCAGGCCATCAGCATCAGCAGCACTTGGGAACCTGCTAAATACACCTGTTCTTGATCCTCATTCTAGACATACGGAATCCAAAACCTGGGGGCTTGGAGGACCAGTCATCCGCGTTTTCTTTCACAGGCCTCCAGGTGATTCCAACATATAGTAAAGGGGAGTTTCCCAAGGTCTTTACCTCCTTTCACTAGGGTTTATAAAGGTTTACAAACACCCCACCATATCTGACGGCATCATCAAAGTACATGCTACCTTTTCCCTAGAGAAGCTGCTCCTGACCCTGTTGCTCCCAGCTAGGTCATGTGTCTCATAGGTCTTTCCGCCTGTCTGCCACAGTGCTGAGCATCTTGGAGTGTCTAGAATCCTGTGCCTCATTTCCTGTCACAGTCTCAAAGCCTGGCACCAAGGCTGACCTCTGTCCTGAGCTAAATCTTGTCTGCTCACTGGTGTTAAGCTGATAGATGCACTACCTCTGAAGTCAAAAGCACATTCACCTTTGCGGAAGGGAAGGCAAACTGGAATGACAGCTAAATTCCTTTCTGTCACGCAGGAAGATGTGATCTAATAAAATTGACAAATCAAGATATGGCCAGTCTCTGAAAACAGCCACTATAGTTCTTTCTCTCCCGTATGTGCGTGTTCTCACATTAAGGGGTGAAGTCTGGCTCATCCCCACTTGGATCTGCGATGCCCTTAGTCACTCACTTGGCTGACAGAGCACAGTGGAGTTTGTGTTCTGAGTTCTCTGAAGCTAGACCATGAGAAACTCCACTTCCTCCCATGTAT
>PVHP010053685.1:0-10656 GCA_004024765.1 Zapus hudsonius | reverse complement strand
TACCTAACTGCACCAGTTTTCTGTATTAGTTACACTTTTGAACTTCTATGCAAAAATCCTAAACAGAAATAGTTTAAGTAGAAGAATAGTTTGCTCATGTTTTCACAGCTTTCAGTCACACATGGTGGTGAGGATGTGGTAGAAAAGAGCTATTCAAATCTCTTTGGTTGTTGTTGTTTTTATTTATTTTTATTTTTTTAAATCTTTATTATCCATAATTAGATACACTGTATAAACAAATAATGTGTTGGTATCCCCAATTTCCCTCCTTCCTACCTAAGAGCCACAGCCAATGGCTGATAACCCGGCAAGAGATGAGCCACCACAGACCTACCATGGAGGCCCCACATGAAACCCCTCACAGAGACCTATAACCACAGACAATCAGTCAACACAGGATAAGCCAGTGAGACAGACACCAATGATTTTCAACACAACCTAAAGTGGAAGTCCAGAGACCCCTAAGACCTCAAATCTTGAAACCTATGAATCACAGTGAAAATAGGTAGAAGCCAGAAGATATGCTTCTCAAGGAAGTGAACCCAGTGATCTACTTCCTCTACATAAGGCCAACACACACTTTCCATCAGCTTCCCACAGTTCATCTAAATATGATGTCTGTTGATAGACTGAACTACTCCTTAGTTTATAGCCCTCAAAATCTATCTCTGGAAATATTCTTAGACATTCATAAAGATCCATGAAGTGGTAGAGCACTATTCTCTAAAAGTTTATTAATTAAAAAGTGTCAGACAAGATTAAAGATCACAGGACTCCACTAACTCTCAAAGACTCACCACATAATACCATTAATCTGGAAGGGTAGACCTTCAAACATGGAGTTTAGGAACTTCTATTTATTCCTTAACTTTTAACTTCTTTATTTTGCAGAAACTAATTAAATAAGGAGATAAAACATAAAACAGTCAACGGATTTATCTACAGAGTAAGTAGGCTAAATAATTTGATACCAAGGGAGTGTCAGGTGAAATATATTATTTTTATCTTACATTTGACTAGAAAAGTATTTAAAAACCATTTTATAAAGTGAAACTTGAGGAGCTGTTTGGATCCCCAGCACCCATGCAAAAGCCAACCTAGGTGGAACGTGTTTATAATCCAAGCACTGGAAAGACAGAGAAAGTAAGATCTCTGGGGCTAGTCTCACCAAGTCAGTGAGCCATAGGTTCCCTGAGAGACCTTGTCTCAAAACATCAAGATGTCAAACTCTGGCCTCCACACATAAAATGCACATGCATCCATATGTATATAATCCACATGACTAAGACACACACACAGATAGATAGATAGATAGAGAGAGAGAGAGAGAGAAACACACACAAAGATAAAGTGTATTGGTCAATATTTCCAGTAAAATGGTTAGGAGATAGAAGAGTATAGTAGTATATTGTTTGTGTTATGAAATTGTTTTTTCTTCACTTTTGCCTGTGTGTGTGTGTGTGCATGCATAATACAGTGTATGAGGTAGGTGTAGATGTGGATGTGCCCTGATGGCACCCCATAGGCTCATCCGCAGTGGGAGGAGCTCCTCTCCAGTGGCCAGAGTAGAAATCCATTTCCCCATTTCTTCATTATTCAGGTTGGTCTTGTTTTGAGCTGTCTTCTCTGTTTACCATTTTTAGAGACTGTAGGTGTCAGTCAATTCTCAGGTATGTACTCCCTTGCAGGCCTGAGATTACAGACACAGGTGCCCACCAGCTGTTTTACTTGGGATCTGCAGCTTTGAACTTGGAAAGCCTCAGGTCCACTTAGGCCCTCATGTTTGGAAGGAAACACACCTAAATGTTGAGCCATCTGTAGAGCCCATGAAATACTTTCTTATTCTGAATATTTTATAACATTTTAGAAATTGACAATTGTGTTTTGAGTTCAACTCAAAATAAATCTAGGATAGTAAATTTTATTTACATATCTACTATAATAATTCCCTGAAAGAACATTTATGAGTAAATCAGGAGTTATATATTGCACTGAGTTTAACAATTTATGTTTAATGTTAATGTTATAATCTAAAATAATTTTGAAAAATATAAAAACCATTAGTATATTTAATACCATACAGTGATATTTTATGGGTTAGGTATTTTACCTTTCATGTTTTTTTTTATACCAGGACTGAGGCAAATATATTATTCGGGAGGCATCGGCACTCTCATACTACTCTACTTACTTCAACAAAGAGCAAATTATCAAATGGAAAATGAAGCATTGAATCAATAATCACATTTGTCTATTGGAGAACACAGGTAAAAGCACATTAAAGTCTCCAAATATCTGGTCAAGAATAAGTAAATAGTCATTTATTTTCATGCAACTGGGAAGTCAAACTTCGGTGCCAACCCTTTCATTGAAAGAGGGAAAATGTGCAAAATAAAAGTGGAAAATAATCCACATGTAGCTATTCCTTCCAAGAACTCTGTTTTAATATTCATAGGGAAGCAGAGCACAGATCATTGTAAATTTACAATGATATAATCCATCTTCAAAATAGACATGATCTCCAGAATGGAAGAAAATCTCCACGTTATTCATTTGACAAAGGATTCAAGTCCGGTAATAAAAAAAATAAGAAATGAAAAATCAATCAAACCACTCAAAAATGAGGTAGAGAAGAGAACAGAGTTCTCAAAGGTAGATATATGCATGTGGCCAATAAACATTTCAAAACACATTCCACCTCTTTAGTGGACAAGGAAATATAAATTACAATTACTTTGAGAATTCATCTCATGCTGGTCAGAATAGATAACATTTAAAAAAATCTAATGACAGAAAATGCTGGAGAGAATGTCAGGAAAGGAACCTTTACCCACTGTTGCTGGATATGCACACTTGTACATCCACTTTGGAAATATCAATGGCAGTTCCTCCAATATCTAAAATATAGATCTACCATATGCTGCCACTCCTGGTCATATACCCTAAAGAATCTGAGATACTTGCTCATCCATGTTTGTTGCTGCTCTATTCACAGCAGTTAGGAAATGAAATCAGCCCATGATCCCATGAATCGTGTGGTGATGTGAACATGAATGCATGTCTCCCATAGCCTCAGGTATTTTCCATTAACTTTCAGCTTCCTGCTTCAGTTTCAAGCAGCCTGCTAGAGGAGACATCACTGGAATCCATCCTTAAGGTGTGTTCCAGGGCAGATCTGGATTCCAGCCCAAAGGTATGGAGAGAACAGTTTAAGACCTGGCAGTTTGTCTTTGCTGGTAGTGCTTGCTTGAGGCAGTGTTTCCCTCTGCTTGGATCTTTTGAATTAAGCAGCGTCATTGGTCATTGATGGAGTTTCTCCTGAATTTATAAACCAAAATAAACTCTTTTTCTCTCATAAACTGTGTCTGGTTGGATGTTTGTCAAAAACAACTTGGATATGACTGCAACAAACAGATAAAGAAAATGGGGCAAATACACAATGGGATCCTACTCAGTGTTAAGAAATAATGAAAGTATGAAATATTCAGAAAATCGATGGATTGAGTCAAAAAATCATACCAGGTGAGGGTGCACAGGCTCAGAAAGTGAAACTCCACATGATCCCTCTTGGATAAGGATCCTAACATGGAGTAGTTTATGATACAGTTCGCATCAGTAAGAGAATGAGAGAAGGGAATACTTGACAGAGCACTCTGAGGAATTGTCCTCTCCTCAGAGACTAATGAGTGCATTCCTGACTCCACAATGAAAACCAATAAACCCACTGAGGAGGGCCATCAGTGGAATTGGGATGGGGAAGAAGGAACATAAGAGTATAGCCCAATGGGATTTGGAACAATTTGCAATATGTTCATACTTATAATAAATTTCTCAATAAAATAATAAAACAGAGAAACAAAGATTTCTAAACAGATAATGATACATGTTTTTCTGAGCAATTTCTTTTTGGGGTCAGAGGCAAGTGACTGAGGATGAGGTTTTTCCAGGTCAGTGGAGATTTGTCTAGTGGAGGAGGAGGAATAAACAAACTGAAATTATTTTTATTTTCACAAGTGACAGATTCCTTAGAGATCAGAACAAAAGAAAAACCATCCACTGTTGTGTAGAGTAAGTAACTGGGGATTCTTCATCTTTTCTGCTCTTCTCAAAGTAAAGTTCACTAAAATTAGAATAGTTCTTATGGGCCAGTCTGTATGGCCAGGCAAATTTGTGAAGGTCCCAGAGAGTCGAATACTTTTTGGAACCATTAGTCATTTACTCAACACCCTACAACAGACTTCTCAATAGAGAGGGCTAAAAATTCTACAAGACATATCCTTTCAGAATGTACCTAAGTTACCTCTTACATCAAAGGCATTGATTTAAAATTTTATAAATATACCTTAATGGGGATTGGCTGCTTCAGAGGCCAGTAATTAAAGAAACATTTTAGATGTCTTGAGTGCCATATAAAATATTTGGTATAAGATTATGTATAAGATTATGTATAAGATTACCCTTTGAAAAGAGATATTCAGGGGATGTTTAGAGAATGCTGAGTCTCTTAGAAAGTGGAATTTTTCTTCCTACACTTTTGAAAATTATCACATTAAATATTTGGATACTATACATATGTTAAAAAAGTAGAAAAAGAAAAGGAAGTAGAGAGAAGAAGATTTTAAGAAGTGAAAAGAAAAAGAAACTTATATTCCTCATATTTCAAAATATTTGAAAAATTAAGATAGGAGCTCCATTTAAGAATGAATTTGGTATCTGTTTTGCTGGCTTATCCTGGGTTACACAACCTCAAGCAGAAGCACAGAGGCCCCTAAGACCTCAACAACAAAGCAGCCTTAATACTCACTCAGGGAACTGAGCGGAAGAGGGGGCAGAAAGATTGTAAGAGCCATGGTGGAGGAGAATATCCAGAGACATTGCCCCCCTCAGTAACAACATACAAAGAGGGGTGGAACCGGGTTGACTCCTAGGCTATCCATAACCCCCTGCCCCATGGACTGATCCAGACTACCCACGGAGGAGGATATCCAGCTGATTGGGGACATAGAAGAGGGAAATAGGGGAATTGGAGACATCAACACATTACTCCCTTATTAAGTGTGTCTAATTATGGATAATAAAAAATTAAATTAAAAAAGAATGAATTTGGATAAGTTGGAAATAACATATTCATGGATTACCTTGTGGGTGACCTCAAACTTATGAAAAGATATACACGTGTAATTTTTCTCAGGTGTAGTAAGTCAGTTGCTAGTAAACATCTGTAATTTACCTTAGGGATATCATTTGTTAGGTAACTGATTCCGACTGACATTGAATAAATGAAAAGAAAGTAAAATGAAGTTTGAATGTCATGGTCAAATCACTGTTCAAACAAAAAGTGTAAGATAGGAAACTGAATAGAGGTAAGTGGTTAGAGTCAGCTGATTTCTCCCTGGAAATATTGGCCACTTAGAGTCATGGGCTTGAAGGTAAAAAATGCTTCAGGGAAAATAAGCCTCAAACAAGAGCTCATGAAGTATGCAGGAGAAACAACAATGGCAAACAACAGCAAAATAGTGTGGAGTGTGTCACATATCCAGTCTTAGCGACAAGGCATGAAGGAAGCCTTGATTTATAAATCTGTGGGGAGAGTAAAGTCAGAATACACTAGACTCCTGCATCATAGAGCAAGCCAAAACAAAAATAAAAATAAAAACATGACAACTGAGGAATTTTGAATTTCCTCCAAGAAATGTCAAATTGAACATTAGCATTTGTCTTTTTATCCAAGGTCATCCACAGTTGTCAGGGCTTGTAGTGTAAAAACACAGGCTTGGTTCTCTGACAAACACTTACAGCAAGGGAGAGGAAAAGAAAGACATCTTTGTGTCAAGCTGAACTGTCAAAATGTACATCATATCTCCTTCTGGAGACTTCTGTCAATTGTTGAAACAAGGAGTGAGACAGAGAGGGAGACTGGGAGGAATGAAGGAGGTGTGGAGGGAGGAAGTGAGAAAACAAAGGAGGGGAAAACAGAAAAAAAATAATTGACTCCATAATTGTGGGGAATGACAAGGCACTTATTTGTATAAAAAGGAATATTCAAATTCTTGCAGGAGTTGCATTACAGAGAAATCAGAAATGCAGAAGATAGGGGAGCAGGCTGGTGAGCAGGCTTTCTACATTGCAGTCTGGAAGCACAAGTCCTTATTCTGCCCATTTGTTATATTAGCAAATCCAATCTACTTCCAATGACTTCTTTTTAAATAATTTATTTAGTAATTTTCAAGCAGAGAGAGAGAGAGTGAGTGAGAGAGAGAGGGTCCGGCTTATGTGGGTCCTGGGGAATTGAACCCTGGGTCTTAGGCAAGTACCTTAATCGATGAGCCGTCTCTCCAGCCCCTATCCCCAATGACTTCTAACCTCCACAAAATCAGCAAGTGCTCACAGTCTGCTACGTAAGTTCCTCACTACTCTCTCAGCTTCACAATAGATCTTTAAAGCATTTCTCTTGACTCTTATCTAGAGAGGTCATTTTTAAATGCTATAGAGTGCCTGTCATTAGTCCAAACCTGTCCCAGGTATCCACAATGTTCAGTACAGTATCTAAGCCTCTTGGTCCTCTTCCAAATGTACAAGAGTCTTAGTGCTGAACTAAGCCTGCTACTAACCCGACCCTAGCCTGTCTGTTCCAAAACAGGCATGTGCTCCCCAATGATTGTTATGCAGGAGACACTTCTTCACTTAGGTTTTGCAAGCTATTCAGTTTTACTATGTATGTATTCATATCTTTTTCCCTCATTGCTTTTGATCTGTTTGCCATATTCTTCTCAATTTCCATGAGATGCATTATATTCACATTTAAGTATTTGTAATTATGCCATTATGAATAACTTTTTCAACTTGTGAGACTTTTAGCAATGATAATAGTTACCTTTGTCCTAGAAGATGTTTAATTTGAATGCAGTCAAGGGTATCAATCATTCACTCTGTGAAAATTTCACTGTGAATATCATTATAGAAATATTTTCAAAACCTAATCTTACATATTATATCAATCTCTTCAATTTAACATTTTATTTTGACAGTTACTTCTTCCATCTGAGTATATATGCATACCTACACATGTATGATATTACATACAGTATCAAAAAGTTTTGATTATTAAGATTTATATATAAAAAAATAGAAGGATCTCTCCATGATATAGGAGTAGGGAAAATCTTCCTGAACAAACCCCAGTAGCCCAGGAAGTGCAACAATTACTTAACCAATGGGACCTCATCAAGCTTAAAAGCTTCTGTACAGACAAACATATGATATTCTGAGCCAATAAACCACCATAAAAGTGGGAGATAATTTTTGCCAGCTATATCACAGACAGAGGTATAATATCTAGAACTTACAAAAAACTCCAAAAATGAATAATAAAAAATCAAGCATTCCCTCCCCAAATGGGGCATTGACCTCAACAGAGGAGGAAACACAATTGGCCAATTCTCACTTAAGGAAGTGTTTATCATCCTTAATCATCACTGAAATGCAAATAAAAACTACAATGAGATTACACCTTACTCCAGTCAGAGTGGCAATCATTAAAAAATCCAACAATAGTTTCTGGCAAGGATGCAGGAACCCTCATTCACTGCTAGTGGGAATAAAAACTGGTACAAGCATTATGGAAAGCATTGTGGAGACTTCTGAATAGAATGGATATAGAGCTACCAATGGATCCAGCTATCTCTCTACTAGGCATCTACCCTGGAAATTTTACGAATCAGCACAGAGACATTTGCTCAACCATGTTTATTGCAGCTCAAATAATAATACCTAAGAATTGGAATTAACCTAAATGTCCATCTCTGGACAAATGGGTATCAAAGGTGTGGTACATTTACAGGATGGAATTCTATGCAGCTTAAAGGAAAAATGACATAATGAAATTTAAAGAAATTTGGACTGACTTGGAGCAAATGATACACAGTGAACTCACAGAAGAACAGAAAGTCAAATGCCACATATTCTCCCTCATATGCGGTTCCTAATAAGGTTAAGCTTAAACTCTATGCAAACCCAATAGATGAAATGAGGGACTATAAAAGGGGATGGAAGGAATGGGGGAGGAAGGCAGAGAAGGTTTGGAGGACTTATACAATATTGAAACCTTAAAATCCTTACTTTCGTACAGTAAGCTCTTGAGGAAGCTGTGGACATCACCTGGTAAGAGGGACCATGAATAGAAGGGGAGGAAGCCTAAACCCATGAAAAATTGATCAGACCTACAACTCCCCATCCTAGTCATTGGTTCCTTCCCACACTGAGCTGTTGATCAAAGAGACCCATGAGTTCCCCAAAACAAGACAGGCTTCTGTCAAAGCTTTTGAATACCAAACCCAGGCCAAAGTTAAAACCCTATTGTTGAAGAAACACAAATTATCATCACACAACACCCAGAAACTGCGAGATCCAGAATGGTAACCAGTTCCCTGGTGGTAGAACGTGTAGTGTTGGATTGCAGTACATGAGCTGCCAGGGGAAATTGTTAAATGATATTTGGACAAAGCAGAGATCACTTATATTCAATTCAGACTGATGTCACAAGAATGCTGAACACACTGCTTTATGGTAGAGACCAGCAATTCAAGAAGAGATCACGTGTGCAATAGTGGTGCCAAAACCTAGGGGGGGGGTATCAATGGCTTTCAAATTGGTCAAGCGATCAAGTGACAAGGAACCCTTAACTGGAATTGGGGTCCAGGGAAAAGTCTTATGGGGACAAAAAACATGGGCTCCAAGGGGAAATCCCCACTACCAGAGAACAACAGGGAGCCTTCATTAATAGAATCTTGTCAAATTACAAATGGGTGTCACTGTCAACCTATATTGAGAATGCTCTGATGGAGATTCTGTTAGCATTTTTCAGAAGGCAGTGAGAGAGCTGTGGTCAAAACAATTCCACCAAGACACGGGATGATGGCTGACATCCAGGCAAGAGATGAACCACCCTGGGCATGTTGCTCACACTGTCCTATCATGTTGGACCCAAATGAAAACTCTGAGAAATTGGCAGGATAAACAAGAGACCAGTCATCACAGCAAGTCAGGAATCCCAGAATAGGTCAATGAAGAAGAAACTAAGGATATCTAACATATCCCAAAGCTGAAGTCCAGAGTCATTTAAGAGCTCAGCAATAAAGCAGATTATAAAACTCACCCACCATGTCTCAGGGAACTGAGCAGGTGAGGGATGAGAAGAGTGTAAGAGCCATGGTGGGGGGAGGGGACTATCCAGAGATATTGCACTCCTCATCAACAACACACAAAGTAGGTGTGGGGGTTGTACTGGCTACCTCTAGTGCAATTCATAACCCTCTATTCCATGGACTGATCCAGTATGCCCAAAGAGGAGGATATCCAGTAGATTGGGGACAGGGAGGAGGGGAATGATACCATCATAATTTTTGCTCATACAATGGTACTGGGGAATCAAACCTGGGTCATTAGGCTTTGCAATCAAGTGCCTTAACCACTAAGCTATTTCTCCAGTCCTGCCACATGGATTAACATATTACGTACTGTTGAAAAATTCAATCAATAAAGAAAAACAAAAACTAATTGAGGAAAATATTAATCAATACCACAATGAATTTATAGATTAAGTTGGAGCAAGTATATTTTGCAATATATAAATTTATATATTTAATTACTCTATAATCTTCATTTATTTTAGGATATCTTGTGTGATTTTTTTTTAGTGAACTCTGTCATCTGGGCATCAGGAAATGGCTAACCACATTTGAAATCAACCATAGATGAACCTCAGAATTAGCCCAAAACTTCCTCTTGGAAGCAGCAAAAGGATCACAAAACTCATGAGTTTTCCACCACTACATGATATATCAGATGTTAACAATTGTTGGAGACAAAGGAGGCTTCTGAGTAGAGTAGCTATCTGTACGTTACCAATTATCTTGCAGTCCTCCATCTATTCCCCTATAAATTACCCCAAGTGAACTCAATAACTCACCAAGATGGACTTAGAGGAAATTGTTTCTTTGTTCAATAATGGTCCTAGATTGGAAATAAGGTTCCATAGAACATTGCATAATATAATTTAACACAGTTCTTTCACTGAGCAAATATACTTTGCTCAAACTGCAAAAACGTTGTTCTAATAGATGTGCTCTTTGGTATAATCTTTTTCATTAGTTATTTGATTAGTAATTAGATATTTGAGTATATAAAGCTGATACACTGCTAATTTCAATAACTTTCATTATTTACATAAAAAGAATATAATCAAGAAAATAAATAAGGTTACTACAAAAGACCATATTTTCTTGAAAATATTCTTATATCTCACAGAAATATCTCATTATAACAGGTAAATCTTTTATGTATTCTATTATATTATTAATCATCCTTATCTGTCTGTGTTTAATTAGTGTACCTTTTCTCATGAATTTATATTAACCTTTTCTTAATATAATTATGATTCATTCAAATACATAGAATTTCTTTTTAGTTCTGTTACTCTGTCTCAACAAGGCTTATTTTCTCTGCTAAAGCAGTATCAGTGCCATCAGCATAAATTCTCCTTTTTCACAACTAAAACTTTAAAAACTATTTCCTATGCTCCTTTTTCTTTTCTTTGGAACTCAACCCCAAATTGTTCCATAACTGCCTACTTTCTTCTCTACGTTCTTCTAAAAGTCC
>PVHP010053684.1:0-10691 GCA_004024765.1 Zapus hudsonius | reverse complement strand
ACTTACAAATAATGGGAGGAAAAGACGACAAGGAAACAAAATAGACTGCGGACAGGGAGAAGAGATTTGCGGGAGGGTTCAGAGTGAATCAAAATTGTTTATTGCCTATAATTATGGAAGCTATCAATAAAAAATTGAAAACAAGAAACCCACAAGGAGACACACATAGATCTGGCCAGCAGGAACACAATTTCACTTGTAGAAAATGTAAATCTGGTGCTGGTGATATATATCACTGCTTCAAGGCATTTTTTGCAAGTCATCCATCTCAGGTTCAATCATGAAGTACATATGTTAAGCTGGGTACAAAGTGGATGGGCATTTGGGTTGATTCCAGTTCTTGGCTATTAGGAACTGAGCTGCTATAAATATAGTTGTACAAAATTTTCTGCATCGAGATTTGGCATCTTGCCGGTAGATGCCTAGTAGATGGATAGCTGGGTCCATTGATAGTTCTATGTCCATTCTGTCTAGGAGTCTCCACACAGCTTTCCATAACAGGTGATCAAGTTTTCAATCCCACCAGCAGTGAATAAGGGTTCCTTATTCCCCGCATCCTCGCCAGCAAGAATTGTTGTTGGTTTTCTTTATGATTGCCATTCTGACAAGGGTAAGATAGTATCTCATTGTGGTTTTGATTTGCATTTCTCTGATGTTTAAGGATTCTGAGCTCTTTCTTAGATGAGTCAAGGTCATTTGTGTTTCCTCCTCCGTGAATTCTCTGTTGAGATCACTACCCCATTTTTTGAGGGGGCATTTTGCGTTTTTGTTATTAATATTTTTCAGTTCTCTGTAGGTTCTGGAAAGTAGGCCTCTGTCTGAGTTGTAGCTGGTGAAAATAATTTCCCAATTTGAAGGGGGTCTATTGGCTCTGAGTATGGTTTGTTTGTCTGTACAGAACCTTTTGGGCCTGATCAGGTCCCATTGGTTAAGTGTTTGTTGTATTTCCTGGGCTGCTGGAGATTTGCTCAGGAAATTTTTCCCTACTCCTATTTCATGTAAAGTTCCTCCTATTTTTTTCTTCCAGGCTGTTCAGGTTTACTGGATCTATATTAAGGTCTCTGATCCATTTGTAGTTGATTTTTGTGTATGGTGAAAGGAGTGGGTCTATTTTCATTTTTTTACATGTGTTTATCCAATTCATCCAGCAACATTTGTTGAAGATACTATCTTTGGCCCAACGTACATTGTTGGCCCCCTTGTCAAAGACCAAATAACTGAAGTTACTTCCAATTAAAGCTGGGTCTTCAATCCTGTTCCATTGATCCGTCTTTCTGCTTTTATGCCAGTACCATGCTGTTTTTATTACTATGGCTTTGTAGTATGTTTTGAAGTCAGGCATGGTGATACCTCCTGAGAAGGATTTTTACTTAGATTAATTTTGGCTATCCGAGGTCTTTTGCCCATCCAAATAAATTTAGAGATTATTTTTCTATGTCTGTGAAGAAAGAAGTTGGGATTCTTATTGGCATGTCATTGAATCTGTAAATCTCTTTTGGCAGGATAGTCATTTTTACTATATTGATTCTCCCTTACCATGAACATGCAATATCTTTCCATCTTCTCACATCCTCCTTTATTTCCTTCTTAAGTGTTTCAATATTTTCCATATATAAGTCCTTTACAACTTTGGTTAGTGATATTGCAAGGTATTTGATTTTTTTTGAGGCTATAGAAAATGGGACAGTCTCTCTTATGTCCTTTTCTATCTTCTTGCCTTCTGCATATACAAAGGCTACTGATTTTTGTGTTTGTTTTGTATCCTGCCATTTTGCTGAATGCATTAATCACCTTCTAGAGGTTACTGATACTACTCTTTGGGTCTGATATATAAAGGATCATGTCATCTGCAAAGAGGGATAGTTTAGTTTCTTCCTTTCCAATTTGTATCCCTTTTCTGCCCTTCTCCTGTCTTATCACTTGGGCTAGAACTTCAAGCACTATGTTAAAGAACAGTGGTTAGAGTGGGCAGCCCTGTCTTGTTCCTCAATTGATTGGTAACTCCTTGAGCCATTCCCCATTAAGAATTATTTGTGCTTTAGGAGTTTTGTAAATTGTCTTTATTAAATTGAGGTATAGGCCATCTATGCCTGTTCTTTCAAGAGCTTTGAACATGAAGTGGTGTTGAATTTTGTCAAAGGTTTTATCCGCATCTATTGAGATCACCATGTAGCTTTTGTGGTTAAGCCAATTAATGTGATGTATTATATTTATTGACTTGTGTATGTTGTACCATCCCTGCATCTCTGGAATAAAGCCAACTTGGTCAGGTTGGATTATATATATGTATGTATGTATATTTGTTGTTGTTGTTGTTTTGTTTTTGAGGTAGGTTCTCGCACTAGTCCAGGCTGACCTGGAATTCACTCTGTAGTCTCAGGGTGGCCTTGACCTCACGGCAATCCTCCTACCTCTGCCTCCCGAGTGCTGGGATTAAAGGTGTGCGCCACCACTACCGGCTGGATAATATTTTTGATGTAGCGTTGTATCTGGTTTGCTAGAACTTTTTTCAGGATTTTTGCATCTAAGTTCATCAGAGATATGGGTCTATAGTTCTCTTTTCTTGTTGCATCCTTGCCTCTTTTGAGTATTAGGGCAATTGTTGCTTCATAGAAGGTGTTTGGAAGCCTTCCCTTTTTTTTCTATGCTTCTAATAAGTTTCAGAAAGAGTGGTTTCAGCTCTGTGATGAAGGCTTGGTAGAATTCAGCTGAGAAACCATCTGGTCCTGGGCTTTTCCTTTTGGGAAGGTTTTTGATTACATCTTCAATCTCTGTAGGTGTGATAGGTTTATTTAGTGCTTTTATCTGCTCTGGGTTACGATTTGGCAGTTGGTAGGTGTCCAAAAACTTATCCATTTCTTCCAGGTTCTCTAATTTTGTGGAGTAGAGGTTTTCAAAGTAGGACCTGATGATACTTCCAATGTCTTCAGGATCTGTTGTGATCTCCCCATTGTCCTTTCTGATTTTGTTGATTTGGGCTTTCTCATTTCTTCATTTGATTAGATTGGCCAGGGGTTTGTCAATCTTATTAACTTTTTCAAAGAACCAACTCTATGATTTATCTATTTTTTATTTTATTTACTTATTTATTTTGAGCTAGGGTCTCGCTCTAGTCAAGGCTGACCTATAATTTAATATGTTCTCAGGGTGGCCTTGAACTCACAGCAATCCTCCTACCTCTGCCTCCTGTGATTTATCTATTTTTAATCATTTTCTTTATTTCCAATTTATTAATCTCAGCTCTGATTTTAATTATTTCCTTTCATCTTGCACTCCTCGGGTTAGCTTTTTCTGTCTGTTCCAGTGATCTTACGTGGGTGATTAGGTGACAGATTTGAGATCTCTCTGTCTTTGATATGAAGGCATTTAGCACGATGAACTTTCCCCTCACGACTGCCTTCATTGTGTCCCACAAGTTCTGATAAGATGTGTTATCGTCATCATTTATTACTAGGGAATTCTGAATTTCCTGTTTTATTTCTTGGATGACCCAATCATTTTTTCAGGAGCGAATTATTCAGGTGCCAGTACTTTGTGTATTTTCTGGATCCTGTTCCATTGTTAAGTTCTACCTTTAACACACTATGATCTGATATGATGCAAGGAACTACATCAATCTTCCTGAATTTGTTTAGGGAAGATTTGTGTCCTAAGATGTGATCAGTTTTAGAAAAAGTCCATGCACTGCTGAGAAGAATGTATATTCTGTGTCTTTGGGGTAGAACGTTCTGTAAATATCTGTTATCCCCATCTGGTCAATGGTGTTATTAAGCTCTGCTATGTCCCTGCTGATCTTCTGTTTGGTTGATCTGTCTAGAGCTGATAGAGGTGTATTAAAGTCTCCTACTATGATGGAAGTAGAGTCTATTTCTGATTTATTTTTGAGTAGGGTTTTCTTTATGAATTTTGTTGCATCCAAATTTGGTGCATATATGTTAATGATGGTGATATCTTCTTGCTGGATCATTCCTTTGATGAGTAAGAAGTGACCATTATTATCCTTTTTAATTGATTTTGGTGTGAAGTCTATTTTGTCAGAGATAAATGTAGCCACACCTGCTTGCTTTTTACTTCCACATGCCTGATAAACTGTTTTCCATCTTTTACTCTAAGAAGATTGCTGTCTTTATAAGTAAAGTGTGTTTCCTGAAGGCTGCAGATGGACGGGTCCATTTTTTCTGATCCACTCTGCAAGTCTGTGTCTTTTTATAGGGGAGTTAAGTCCATTTATATTCAGTGATATAACTGTGAGGTTTGCTTTAAGCCCTGCCATGATGAAGGGTTAATGGGGGTTGTTGTCTGTGCTGCCATTATTAGCTCACTGATTGTGATTTTCATGTCTGATCTCTGGTACTCTTTTGAGGTAGTTTTCTTGATTCTTCTGTGTGGGATATCTCTTGCAGGATCTTCTGAAATTTTGGCTTTGTTTACAAATAGACGTAGAGCTGGTTGACTTCATGGAACACTTTCACTTCTCCATCTATTAAGAGGGATAGCTTTGCTGGGTACAGTAGTCTAGGGTGAAAGCCATACTTCTTTAGGCCCTGAAAAGCATTATTCCAAGCCCTTCTTGCTTTCATGGTTTCTAATGAGAAGTCTGAGGTAAGTCTGATGGCCTTTCCTTTATAAGTTATGGTTTGCTTTTCTCTAGCAGCTTTGAGTATTTTCTCTTTGCTTTCTATGTTAGGCATCTTAATTAAAATGTGTTTTGGAGAATTCCTCTTCATGTCCTGTCTGTTTGGAGTCCTCTGGGCCCCTTGAAAGTTGAGTGGGCTTTCTCTTGTTAGATAGGGAAAGTTTTATTGAATAATTCTTTTGAAGATATTTCCTATGCCGTTAGCCTGGGTTTCTTCTCACTCTGGGATCCCCATGATTCTAATATTGGGACTCTTTATGGTATCCCATAGATCCCTCAAATTTTGCTCACTTGTTTTCTTGGTTATTGAAATCTATGACATCCATATTAATTCCTTCTGTCTTGTCCTCAGCTTCTGAGAGTCTGTCCTCCAGTCTGTCAACTCTCGGACTGATTGATTCAGGGGAGGTTTTTAACAACTCCACTTCTTTTTTGGGTCAGCTATAATTTTGTTTTTAGTCTCCAATTCTTTGGTGAGATCCAATTTCCAGTCTATTTTGGCTTTTGCTTGGGATTCCTGAAAAGCATTTTTAAGTCTTCTTAAGTCCTCCTCAAATTTGGTCAATTGATTGTCTAGCTTTTCCCTTAGTTGACTTATCTTCAATTCACTTAATATGAATTAATTCTGAATTCATTCATATTTTGCTCCTTTAAATTCAGTCTGGAGTCTATGCTTGAGTTGGTAAGCTTCATCTCATTCATGTCTTTTCTCAGAATTTCCATAGCAGCCATCAACTGCTTCATGTTTGCATTGCAGTTGTAATCAGGAGTCATATTATTCTCTCTTTGGGATTGTATATTTGCTACCTCTACTTCCTTGCCACTTTCTTGTTCCATATTAGGACTACAGGCCCTGAGTTGGGGAGTTTTGTCTTTGATTTCTTTGGGTTTTTTTTCCTTTGGTTTTTGCCCATATCCAGGTAGGGGAGTGGAACTCAGGCACCCTGAGGAGTGCTGTTCAGCTCGCTTTACTGTGTCCGTCCTTCAGTGGCCCAGGGTCCCTGGTAACCACCAAAGTCACCTGTGCCCTCCCAGTAGTGGCGCGTGGTCCCAGCCTTAACTGGTCTCTGCCCTCTCAGCAGTGGCAGCAGTTCCCGGTTAACTGCCAGAGGCCTGGCCCAGCCCACAGCTGCGGTCCCAAGTGGGGTTCCAGTTGCAAGCTAGGTCAGTTTGCCCTAGAAGAATGTCTGCCTGTGTTTGGGGGGGGAGTTCACAGAGAGAAGTGTGCCCAATCGAGCACTGGAATGAGGGCCCCCAGTGTGCCCAATTGGGTGCTGGAGGGACGGCCCTCCCCAGGGATAGGTGCTTGGCTGCGCCCTCCCCAGGGATAGGTGCTCGGCTGCAAGGGCTCGGGAAGCAGGAGATAGTGGCAATGGTGGGAGGTTGCGGTGGGGTAAGGGCGGTTCTCTGTTCCTCTGCCGAGCAGAAAGCTGCTGGGGAACCCTGTCTGGGCTGGCTACTGAGCTGGGGAGAAGGTAGGCTTGGGTTCAGGGCCAGCTGGGGTCCAAGTTTTGGATCCCAGCTGGAAAATCAAACCTTTACGGAGAGAGTCCTGGCGAGGCTGGTACTCGTCCACCATCATGCTCCGCCCCCTAATACTTTTTTTTAATTCCAGAAACACAGGGGAAATCTAAAGACATAGAGAAAGGTAGAAGCATTGAAAGATCCCCAAAAAGTGCAATAGAATGTGGAAGATAGGCATGAAAATGAGAAAGGGGGTTTAAGATATGTAGAGAACCAGAGAAAACATTATGGAAAGAGGAATGAAACTGTCCATTGTAAAAGGGCCTTGAGTGAAGTTCTGGGGAAAGCCTGATGAAACTGGCATTCCTTCATATCATCTCAGATATCCTTGCTTGCCATAACGGGAGATAGTTCCTAAATCCCCGAGTTTTGCTAATCATGCCTAGGTTGCTAGAAAGAGCCTTGGACTTATTAAATTTCAGAGTTATTGTTTACATAATAGAAACAATTTTTGGTAGAAAAGTTTATTAAGGTCATGGAGAGATTTCTCAACCAGTAAAGTCTGTAAAGCCTAAGGACCCTGGTCCATTTACACATCCCCATGTAAAGAGACATGCCCTAAATCATGTATGCATCTGGAGTTTGTAGTAGCTGTAGGCCCTGGCATCCCCATTCTGTCTGTCTCCTTTCTCAATATCTCTCTCTGCTTTGAAATAAATAAAAGTACTTTTAAAAATTGTCAGGAGGATGGGATACCCCTTTGGGGTAATGTACAGCATATTTTATAACAGAAACCCATATCTGTATATAAATATGCATTATATGGATTTAGAATTTCTGAATGGCATACACATTAGAGTGTTTGTTCCCATCAATTTAACATAGACTTAAAGAAGGGGGCTATGAATGTAAAAAATATAAATCATTAGTGATGAAAAAACAGTACTGTTGTTTTTAACTTTTCATTGATGGCTTCAATAATGATAGACCATAAACACTTTTGATTCCCTCCCTCATATCTCTTAGCCCTCTCAATTAATTGCTGTATGGTTTCAGTGTTATCATTATGTGTAGATATTATCAAGCACTGCAAAATTATGAATATCAAGGCTGTTTTCTGTCTGGAACTTTGCATTATAAGCAGTCTTATCATAACTTTGGCTCTTTCAATATTTCTGCCACTACTTCTGAAATACACCTTGAGCCTTGGGAACCGTGATAGAGATGTCCAAGTGCAGAATACTCCACTGTCATTTCTTCTCAGCACTACATGGTCTTTTTGTACTACATGTACAGCATTTAAATTTAACTTTGGTAATGTCAGAGATGTCATTCAATAACTTGAGCACTACTATGTGAAGTTACAGTCTGGTCTATGATGTTTAAACTATTTGTAATGTTTATTAATGTGTGTGAGATAATGGCAGAAATATAGAATGTGTATACAGCATTGTTAAGCCACTGCAAATTAATCACAGACACATGAACCACCTTATGCATCTGGCTTTATTTGGGTAATCAGGAATAGAATTCAAATCCTTCTGCTTATCAGACAAATGCTTAACTAAAAAGCTATGCATTCAGGCCACCCCCCCATGTTTAAACATTTTAAGATATATTTTACTCTCTGGCTGTATTTTTCTATTGAGTGCTTAAGACCTAATATGTAGACAAGGTGTAATTTTATATTGTAATTTAAAGGTCAGTTGAGACTCTTTAAAAGACTTTTTGGGAACTGGGAGGAGCTCTTTGGCTCTCTCAGAATTTGTGTCATGGCTGGGATGAGTCATGGCTGTGATATCCATGTTGCTTCCATGAAAGTATTAAGGGTTTTCCCCTCAATTCTGACTGCACTTCTGCAGATTAGAAATTGATGGCTGTCCAATCTTTGTATCTCCCATGTCTTTCCTGAACAAGAAGATAGTGACTTAGTAAAGCAGTTGGGTCCCATAGAGGAAGTCTCCCATAGTCTCCTAGACTTGGAATTGCTGGAACCAAAATATTGGCTATCATTTTAGCATCAAAGTCTTAGTGTTTTTCCTGTTATATCTTGTTAGGCATCCAGGGGGAGATAGGAATATAGAGTATGTTTTAAGTTGTATTTTTAGCAAAACAGAATTAGTTAAAGGATGGCATTAAAAAACTTAACATTATCTTGTAATACTTTAGTCTTGAAGTTTGATGACATGGTAAGCAGCCATATCTGAAAGATAAAAAAGTATATATCATGTAACATTTGTAAGTACAGAAGAACACATTATACATCATGAAGATAAGATTTTACTAAGAAAAATATAATTATGCACTCCAACTTTCCTTGAATTCTAGTGCTCTGGTGAGAGGCACAGTCAGGAGTGGATGTACTTTAAAATGTAACGAAGATACGGCGGAGCAAGATGGTGAACGAGTAACAACGTCGCTAGGACTGTCCGGAAAGGTTCGATCTCTTCAGCTGGTATCCAGGCTTTGGACACTGGCCGGACCCGAGTTTGGGCTCTCTCTCCCTCCCTCCCAAACCCCTGGCCTGGAGCAGACGGGGTTCACCAGCAGCTCTCTGCTTCCCCGTGGAGCAGAGGGCCAAGCCCTCTCCCCCCACTAGCTCCCGCAATTATCCCCTCACAGCGGATTCCAAGCTCTGCAGAGGTTTCATTGCCGGACTGAGACCCAGGCACCGGATCACGGCCTCTCCTCGGCTTCAGCTTCGGGGACCACAGCATGGTTCCCCAGCTGATCTCAGCTCTGCAGGGGAGCACGGAGCTGGCTGGGCCTAGTGCACCCAGGGCTCACGCCTTTGTCCCATGGCGCGGTTCCGGGTCCTTGGCGCCAATTGAGTGGCTTCCCCGGTGGGAGTACCCGGTCCTCAGAGGTGGTCCTCTCCATGATCTGAGAGGGGAAGAGTTGTCTCTCCGCAGAGGTTTGGTTGTCTGCCTGGAATACAGGCCCCAAGGTCACCCAGCCTCTCCTCAACTTCGGGACAACTGTGGGGTCCCCGGCGGCTCTCAGCTCTGCAGGGGAGCCAGCAGCTGTGCCCTGCGCACCTCAGGCTCTGCCTTTGTCCCCTCGTGGCAGATTCCCAGTCCTTGGCGCCAATTGAGTGGCTGCCCCGCAGGAGCACCCGGTCCTCAGAGGTGGTCCTCTCCACGATCTTAGAGGGGAAGAGTTGTCTCTCCACGTAGGTTTGGTTGCCTGTCTGGAATACAGGCCCTGGGGCCGCCCAGCCTCTCCTCAACTTCGGGACAACTGTGAGGTCCCCTATTGCTCTCGGCTCTGCAGGGGAGCCAGCAGCTGCGCCCTGCGCACCTCAGGCTCTGCCTTTGTCTCCTCATGGCGGATTCCTGGTATTTGGCGCCAATTGAGTGGCTTCCCCCGCGGGTGTACCCGGTCCTCAGAGGTGGTCCTCTCCACGATCTGAGAGGGGAAGAGTTGTCTCTCCGCGGATGTTTGGTTGCCTGTCTGGAATACAGGCCCCGGGGGCCTCCCAGCCTCTCCTCAACTTTGGGACAACTGCGGGGTTCCTGGCTGCTCTAGCCTCTGCAGGGGAGCCAGCAGCTGTGCCCTGCGCACCTCAGGCTCTGCCTTTGTCCCCTGTGGTGGATTCTTGTCCTTGGCGCCAATTGAGTGGCTTTCCCTGCGGAAGCACCCGGTTCTCAGAAGTGGTCCTCTCCACAATCTAAGAGGGGAGGAGTTGTCTCTCCTGGAGGTTTGGTTGCCTGTCTGGAATACAGGCCCCTGCTCGGGGCCACCCAGCCTCCCCTCAGCTTCGGGAAAACTGTGGAGTTTCTGGCTGCTCTCGGCTCTACAGGGGAGCCAGCAGCTGTGCCCTGTGCACCTCAGGCTCTGCCTTTGTCCCCTTGTGGCGGATTCCCGGTCCTTGGTGCCAATTGAGTGGCTTTCCCTGCGGAAGCACCCGGTTCTCAGAAGTGGTCCTCTCCACAATCTAAGAGGAGAGGAGCAGTCTCTCTGCAGAGATTTGGTTGCCTGACTGGAATCCAAGCCCAAGATCAAGGCCCACCCAGCCTCTCATCAGCTTTGGGACCACTGAATCCCAATTCCCTATCTGGGCATGGGCGAAAACCAAAGGAAAAACATAACTTCCCAAACCAGGGCCCCTTGTCCCATTATGGAACATGAAAGTGGCAAGGAAGGAGAAGGAGCTCATACACAATTGCAGAGAGAGAATAATATGACTCCTGACCACAACAGCAATGCAAATATGATGCAGTTAAGGGCTGATTGGAAATTATGAGAAAAGACATGAATGAGATGAAGTACTCCTACTCAAGCATGGACTCCATACTGAATTTGATAGAGAGAAATATGAATGAATTCAGAAATACATTAAGTGAATTAAAGATTAATCAACTCAGAGAAGAGCTGGACAATCAATTAAATTTGATGAGGACTTAAGAAAACTAAAAAATGATTATCAGAAGCCGGGCGTGGTGGCGCACACCTTTAATCCCAGCACACGGGAGGCAGAGGTAGGAGGATCGCTATGAGTTCAAGGCCACCTTGAGACTACATAGTATGTTCCAGGTCAGCCTGGACTAGAGCGAGACCCTACCTCGAAAAACCAAAAAAAAAAAAAAAA
>PVHP010053683.1:0-10700 GCA_004024765.1 Zapus hudsonius | reverse complement strand
AAAAAAAAAAAAAAAAAAAAAAAAAAAAAAAGCTAATAGGAACCAGTTACCTCATTAGAAATCTCCACCCATTTGAGCTTGCACATATCTCCTGAAAAATCCTTAAATGCAACTTTTTCCCAGTCCATATGTGACTCTGTGGTTTTGAACTTGGAGCTGTCATTGGATGGAAGGTTGTTCTTCATGCATTCCAGCAAAGTTAGCATATCTTCCTGGGACCAGCGGTCTGGTAAGGAGTCAAAGAAGCTGTTATACCTGGCTCATGCCAACCCTTTGATCTCTCCTTTGCGAATTTAATCTTTCCTCACAAAGCCTTTGGTTACTCTCCATTCTGTCTTTCCTTAGATATGGCTGAGCCCTAAGAAAACTGTAGTCACACTGGATTAGAGCAGGGACTTTGGGCCAGATACTATCATACTTAGCCATATTAGAAGCTATCTGGCTTAGTTCAAAGTTATCATTTCTAATAAACTAGGCTGCCAAGGACTATTGACTGTAGGTGATAGAAGGAAGCTACAGTGATTTAGGGCCTTATGGGAAAGCAGCTCGCTTAGCAGAGAGGAGGGAAAACAGGGAGGTAGCATATTTAAATGCATAGTCAAGTTCAAGCCCTGGTTCTAGGTAGGTATCCTGAACATGGAAGGACTGAGGGTGTGGGTGCACAAATCTTTCCAGCACACCTGGAAACCAATATGAAATACATTCCACATCAAAACACAAGAGACTAGTTAGAGGGGATTCAGTGGAGGGGGATTTGGGAGGGAAAGGAAGGTAGTGATAGGGAACTGTGATCAGGTCTATTGGTGATCAGGTCTATTGTCTGTATATATGGAAGTTGTCAATAAAAAGGTTAAAAAAACAAAACAAGCTGGGTGTGGTGGCACATGCCTTTAATCCCAGCACTCCTCAGGCTGAGAATATTTTGGTGAGATCTTGAGGCCAGCCTGGAGCTCCAGAGTGAGTTCCAGGACAGCCAGGGCTAGAGACCCTACCTCAAAAATTAAGAAAAAAAAAAAATTCCATCACCTCCTTGTCCCTTCAATTTCTGGCAAATAGTTAAGATGGGCTTGGATGGAAGAACCACACATGTCTGAGGAAAAATATACATGTGGACAGGCTTTCAGGGCCCTACTTTACAAAGAAACCTCCAGAATTTCAAGCAAGCTCAATTCTTCAGGAATAGTCGGGTGTGGTGGCGCACGCCTTTAATCCCAGCACTCAGGAGGCAGAGGTAGGAGGATCGCCGTGAGTTCAAGGCCATCCTGAGACTACAGAGTGAAATTCCAGGTCAGCCTGGACTAGAGCGAGACCCTACCTCGAAAAACCGGAAAAAAAAAAAACAAAAACAAAAAAATTCTTCAGGAAGAATTCTTCAGGGGGTCTGGATCAGTTGCTCTCTGAAGGTGGCTGTCCTGGAGTGAGCTGGGGGAACAGGCACCCCAAGGCCAGGGGTCAAAAAAAAGGTTCTTCCCTTTCATTTGCATCTGGTAACCTGGGCCAGGGCTTCTGCAGAGCGGGTCACATGGACCCATAATCCTCTCTCCTCCGGATGCCTGGCTTCCTCCTCCTTTCCACCCCCATGGTCAGTGGACCTCTGCAGAATGAGAGAGAGGTCTAGCCATCTAACATAACTCCAACACATTTCTGCTCTCTACCTGCCTCTGACAAAACTTTACCCTTTCAGTAACTCCACCACACCAATAATAATAATCATGAAAAGTCAGCCTCACATTTTCCCTCTTCGGGCTGGCTAGGGATCCCAGAAGGAAGGTTTTCACTATAGGCCCAGGGCCAAATAATTTGAATTTAGCTACAACCCCAGCAAATAGATGGAGACTTGAGACCCTCCCCCAGTTCAGAGACTTGCAGACTGGAGGAATCCTTTTGGAAGGGGGTGGGCTCGTTTGAGCGAAAGGGTTTATGTGAGGGAGGGCTAGAGCTGGGGCGGGGGTCCCTACCTTGGCCTTTGGGGGCGGCCATTTCCAGGTCTGTGGGACAGTCGGCTTCTCCGTTCATCCTCCAGCTGTTCAGCCACCTCTTCGGTCACGCTGGCCGGGCACCCCGGTGTCAAAGCCACCTCACCCTACATGAGAGATGCCATTCAGGCAGGTTGAAGGGAGAGGGGCTTTCTATCCCACTCACGTCCCGCAGGACCACCCTCTGGGAGAGACCCAACCAGGAGCTTCACAGACTTCATGGGTCACAGGATGTAGGAGTCCCACTTCTCCACTCCCGCCCCCAGCCCCAGCTGAGCGGCGTGCGCCCTCCCCTGCCCACGCGAGAGACAGCTCCCAGCACCCGCGTGGAGCAGGCGCTCGCCCTCCTCCTCCACCCGGACCAAAAAAAAAAAAAAAATCTCCTCCTCCATGTGCGCCCGCCCCGGGGAGGCCCCAGGCTGGAGGGCGGGGGAGGAGGAAGGGCGGGTAAAGGGCGCGCGCGGCCGCGGAAGCGAGCACGCGCCTCAGTCTCCTCCTCCCGCCTCCCCCCGGCCGGTTCCCCCCGCCTCCGCAGCCCGGCGGGGACCCGGACGCAGCGCAGCCGCCGCCAGCCCCGGAGCGCAGCGGCCGCACCGCCCCCGGGGACCAGATCCGGATTCCCGCCGCTCCCCCCTCCCGACCTCCCAACGCCGTCCTCGCCCGTCCGGGCGGGCGAGCAGCCGGAGAGAAGCGGCCTAGCCTGCCCCCCGCCCCCGAGCCACCCACCCGGGCCGGAGACGCCGCCGCCGCCGCCCAGCCACCCCGACGCGCACGGAGGAGCCCGGCGCAGAGGCGCGACCGCAGCGGGAACCGCCGCCTCCTCCCCCGAGCCTGCGGCCCAGCCCTGCCGGCGCCCCCGCCCCGGCCTCCGGGGAGCCGAGCCAAGGAGAGGGCGGGAGGACGGCGGCCGGGAGGCGGGGGCGCAGCGCTCACCGGCCCCGCCGCCCCCTCCGGCGGCCGGCGAGAACTGCGCCTGCCGGTTCGGAGAAGCGCGGGCTCCTCCACCCGCGGCCGGGCTTGGGCCTCGCTTCCTGCCCTCCCCTCCCCCGGCTCTCGCTCGGCGTCTTCCCCAGTGCCCCGGCCTACTCGCGCCTATCTCCCCCGGTCGCAGGTCGCCCCGGATCCCAGCCGGGCGTCCTCGGCGCCCCGCGCGGCTCGCTCCCCGCCGCCAGGCCCCGGCCCCGACCCCAGCGCGCGTCCTGCCGCCTCGGTTACCCGGCGCGGCGCGGCCTCCGGGCTTCCCGCTCCGGCGACTCCCTTCCCGGCTCTGAGCGGCGGCGCCCTCCCCCGCTCGGCCGGGCACAGCCGCAGCTCCCTCCCGCGGCGGCAGCGGCTCCTCCTCCGGGCGCGGCGGCGGCGCTGGGGCGGCGGCTGCTGCTGCTGCTGCGGCGGCGGCGGCTGTGGCTGCCGCCTGCTGCTCCTCGCGGCGAAAAGCACAAAGCACAGCGCCCTCCGCCTGCAGGCAGCCCGCCCGCCGCCCGCCGGCCCCGGCCTCAGCTCGCACACCCCCCGCCGCCGCCGCAGCCTCCGCCGCCGGAGCGGGGAGGAGGAGGGAGAAGGGAGGAGGAGGAGCGGGAGGGGGGGCGGGAGAAGCGGGGCAGCGAGCGCGTCCTTCCCCGTAGAGCGCACACCGACCCCCGGGGAGCGAGCGCCTGCCCGCCCGCCTCGCCGGCTCCGCTCCCTCCCACAGCCTGCCCGGGCGGGCTCGGCGGGGGGCAGCTGGGAGGAGGGGCGGGAGCTGGGGGGACCCGGGCGGCCGAGGCGGAGGGAAGGAAGGAGGGGAGGGGGGTTGGTGGTGGTGGTAGTGGCGGCGGCGGCTCCTGCTGCTGCCGCCGCCGGGGAAGGGGGGGGGCCGAGGCAGGGAGACACGCAGCCGCCCGGATGGCGGCGGGGCTCCGAGCCGAGGCGGGCGGGCGCCGAGAGCGACCTCGCCAGACCCGCGGGAGAACTAGCCGACTTGGCCGGCGCGGGAGGGAGGGCTGAGGAACGATCGTGGGGAGAGTGCCCGGAGATGGGGCCCCCCGGCGGCCCGTGAGGCTCGAGGGGTGCTGGCAGCCCCGCTCCGGAGCTCTCTTCCAAGTCCTCCCAACGTGGGGCGGATCGTGGCTAGTCCTCGCCGGCTCCCTCTCCCGCCGCTAGGAGGGGAGATCGGCGCCCACCCTCCCCGGAGCGTGGCCACCGGCTCGGGGTCCAAGCACGCCGATCGCAGTCCTAGGCTTCGGCGCCTGTCGCGGTTCCCTTGCTACCCGACAGTCCCCATTAAACTTAAAAAATCAACTTGATGCATTAGGTTTTTTTTTTTTTAAATCCTTGTTCTTTACGCCCGGGGAACGGCCAGGGGCGCCCCCGGCTCCGGTGGAGTCGCTCTGGGAGCCAGATCTATCCAGCCCGGCATGGCTCCCCAGGCCTGCCCGGGCGCGTGGAAATGGGCGCGGGCGCCGCTGCTAACAAGCCCTCTTCCCCCGAAATCCGCCGCGCCAAAGCTCACTTACCGAGCGTGGGGAAGGCGGCGGAGGCTGGGAGCACGGCGGGCCGAAGAGCCGAGCCGCAGCTCCGCTGCAGCCGACGCTGGGGCAGCGAGTCGCCAGACAAAGCCCGAGATGGCGAAGCGGAGCGACGGCTAATGGCGAGCCCCACGCACCGCGCTCCGCCCGCCCCGCTCCGCCCGCCCGCCCGCCCGCCTCGGCGCAGCGCGGCGCCGCTCCGAGCGCTCGCCCGTCAGAGCCGCCTCGGCGCCGCCGCCTCTCGGGCCTCCCCGGCCTCGCGCGGCCCCTCCGCCTCCTTCGAGCGGCTCAGCCTCACCCTTCCCCTCCCACCGCTCCGGGGGCTGCACGAAAATTTAAAAAGGGAAAATGCTTTTTCCCCTCCTTTTTTTCTTTTCCTTTTTTAAAAAATATTTTTGGTAGGGCTGCCGAGTGGAGACGTTTGTGCCTTTTATTTTATTTTTTTGCCCCCAGCTCGCTCGCACTCACCTGCGGAGCCGCCGGCGGGGCTGGGGGTGGGGGCTCGCGGGGCCGGAGCCGCCGAGCGCGGGTTGAAAGCTAGCCAAGCTCTGCAGCGCCCGACCCGGGCGTGGACGCCGCCGCCAGTCCCCGCAGAGAAATCGTCCTCCTACCCCCGCCTCCATCGCTCTGCGTTTCTCTTCCAATCAGCCGGTTGCTCGGCGGCTCCTCCATTCTCCGGCCAAGCCTGCTGCTGCCTAGAGCGAGCTGCACTTCTCCATCTGCTCGCTCGCCCGGCTCCTCGCTCCCCCGCCGGGGGCCGCCGAGCAGCGTCGGGCCGGAGAGGGATTCGCGAGGGAACCTGCCCTCGCCCCCGTCCCCGTGGCCTCCGGCTCCTCTCCTGCGGTTTTTGGTTTTGTTTTTTGTTTTTTTTTTCCATTTCTCCCCTGTCGCCACTGGCGTGTGTCAGTGTGTGCGCGGCTGTTTTTATTATTATTATGATTGCTCTTTCTTTGCTTTTGCAACCCCGAAGCCAAAGCTGGAGATGGGGAGGGGGGTGTTTAAAAAAAAAAAGAATAAAAGCTCCTCGATTTGCAACCCGTCGGAAAACCGGGGAAGCACCCCGCCTCGTCCGATCTCGGTACCCCGCGAAGGCCTTCCGGGATTTGGAGCGAATCTTTCGTGGCTCGCAGTGCCCCCCACCTTCGCCGGGTTTAGGATCCGAGGAGTCCGAGCAAAAAGTTCTTCCCCCCGGGTCGTGGTGGAGGGTGTCAGGGTGGGAGTTGGGGATTTTTTTTTCCCCCCGAGAAGCAGAAGCCGTCCGTCCCTTCTACCCGGGCTTCGGTAACTGGGCCGGGCGTGGGGTGGAGGCGAAGAGCCAGGATCCCAGGCGAGCTTTGCGCTGGAGCTTCGGGGCAGTCGGAACCGGGCCGCGCTCCGAGCCTCTCCCTCTCCGTCTCTGCCTGCGGTCCCGTGCCAGCTCCCCCTTTAAGTCCCCCCCTCTCCTTTAATCTGATTTCTCCCAACTCCACCTTTGTTGTTACCGGCGTCACGCCCGAGCCAGCCAATCCCCGCCACGCAATCCGCTTGTCAAAAAGGCCCGGCCAGCCAGTCCCTAGGAAGCGGGCCGCGGGCGCTGCCCCCGGCGGCGAGCCGAGCCAGGCACCCTGGCCTGCCGCCGCCGGAGCCTCTGGCCGGGGCTCGCCATCCCCAGGCTCCGGGAAACACTGTCACGGGCTCTATCTAGTTGGCTTGGCCTCCCCTTCTCCCCGGAAGGGGAGTCAGGACAGAAAGAGGCAAGGTGAAGGACGCCTGCTTCAACCTCCTGCCCTCGTGGCTGCGCCATGGCTCCAGGCTCCCACGCCAGCGTCGCTGCTGCTCTCATGTCGGCCAGCTGGGTCACACAGTCCCTTTGGACTACCCCCCTGGCACACTGCCTTGTCCATCCTCGCACAGCCTCGCTTCTGGTATAATTCTTCTTGTCCCCTGGGAAAAACGAGAAGCCTTTCCCAGGACTTCCATATTCCACTTTCTGCCACGTTGCACGAACAGGGAGGGAAACAAGATGTGGTGTGTCTAGTCTTTAGCGGGCATGGCATATAGGAGAGCCTGGTTGATCGTGACATTGGTGAAGTTTCAAGCACCAAGGCCTCTGTTCTTATCTAGCCCCGGCTGACCTGGAGTTCACTATGCAGTCTAAGGACGGCCTCAAACTCCCTGCTATCCTCCTATCTCTACCTCCCAGAGGGCTGGGATTAAAGGTGCGCACTACCATGCCCAACTCTGGAATTTATGTTTTGACTGGAGAAGAAGGAAAGATTGGGGATAAAATTCTTAGATTATTTTTCCCCTCTCCAGCATATTTTTCAAATTTACATATGGGGAACAGGGGCAAATAAACACCAGACAGGCACTTGTCTGGTTTATGTGGGTGGCTTGGGAATCAAATCCCAGGCTGACAGGCTTTGCAAGTACATGCCTTTAACCACTGAGCCATCTCACCCCCTCCTCAGCTTAATAGTATGTGTGTTTGTGGGAAAGGTTGACTGGCCTTACCTGATCCATATTTGTATAGATAGAATTATAATCCTATTCACTCTAAATCCTCACCAAAGATTGAGTGTCAGTGAGCTGATGTAAAATTATAAAATACTCCCCATATGTCACTGGCCCCATTGACAACCAAAGAAACACACCCAAGAAAGTTCCAAATATTCCTCTGGTAAATTTGGAGTCCAGGTGTTCTGGCTCCTTGCCCTGAACTTCTTGGCTGGGCCAAAAAGCTTTTTGGTAAAGTGCTTTGGAATACAACAGGATGAACATGAATCACAAGAATTATTATTATCGATTCCTTGGGCAGCAAAAATCATGACTGGCACATTTCCCACTTGGAAACCGATTGCTGTGTTTTACATCTTCTGTGTCTCTGGAGAGCTCAGGAGTCCAAGATTTGGGCTACAGGCCAGAGTGGGAGAGAATCTGTCCTTGGTCACTTTCATTGCCCCTTTCCCAGATTGTCTCCTCCCTCCATCCCTTCTTCCCTCCCTCCCTCCCTCCCATCTTTCTGGCATATGCCTTGAAGCAGAGCCTTAGCATTCCACAACCCCAGCCCAGGCTGGGGACAAAGCACAAGCCTGGCTGGCAACTTCCGCTTGGCTGCAGCCCTTCCCCAGGTGCCACATTGAAGCACCAGCTCTTCAACCCTCAAGAGTGTGGCAGTGCGTTAAACAAAATGTGGTACTTGAGTTCCTGGTGCACTAAGAGTTATTTTTTTCATATATATATAAATTCATATATATATAAATTTTCATATATATATATAAATTTATTAGAGACAGGGTATGGGCTCATCAGGGCCTCCTGCCACTGCAAGCAAACTCCAACTCCAGACACATGTACCACTTTATGCATGTGAGTACTGGGGGAACTGAACCTGGCCTGGAAGGCTTTGCAAGCAAGTAAGTTTCTTTAACCTCTGAATCATCTCTCCAACCCCTACGAGTACTTTAGGTGCTATATAAAGATCATTTTCAGGGTTACATTAAAAAATATTTGAGAGGCAGAGAATGGTCATGCCAGGGCTTCTTGCTACTGCAAATGAATTTCAGATGCATATGCCACATTATATATCTGGCTTTTACGTGATAACATTGAGAAATTGAACCCAGGCCTGCAGACTTTGTAAGCAAGCACCTTTAATCACTGAGTCATCTCTCCAGTCCCACTAATGCTTTTATTTAAGATAAAGACTCCATGGGCTGGAGAGATGGCTTAGTGGTTAAGGTGTTAGCCTGCTAAAGCAGAAGGACCCAAGTTCGATTGTCCAGTACCCACGTAAAGCCAGGTGCATTCATCTGGAGTTCCTTTGCAGTGGCTGGAGGCCCTGGTGTACTCATTCTCTCTGTCTACCTCTTTCTCTCTCTCTCAAAATAAGTAAATAAATTAAAACATTAAAAAAAATTAGACTCCTTTTAACTTTTTATTGACAGCTTCCATAATGAGACAATAAACCATGATAATTCCCTCCCCACCCTCCTTCCCCCTATCAAATCATCCCTCCATCATATCCACTCCCCCTCAATTAGTTTCTATTTTGTTTCAATGTCATCTTTTCCTCACATTATGAAGGTCTTGTGTCAGGCAATTTGAGGTCATGAATATCAAGGTTATTTTGTGTCTGGAAGATTGCATTGTAAGCAGTCCTGCCCTTCCTTTGGCTCTTACATTCTTTCTGACACCTCTTTGGCAATGGACCCTGAGCCTTGGAGGGTGTAATAGAGATGTCCCAGTGTTGAACACTTCACTGTTGCTTCTTCTCAACACTATGGTGCCTTTTGAGTCATCCTGGTGATCATCGCCATCTGAAAAAGAGAGGCTTCTCTAGCCAAAAGTGAGAGTAGCATTAATATATGGGTATGCTCATTTTTAAAAGTGCTTATAAGGCAGTTTGGTGGACATAATGTATGCATTTAGCCAGACAACAGTAGGCATTACTTCCCTAGGGCTCATGACCTCCCCTGACACAGGCTTCTGACTAGGTCTTCAGTACCAGGCATGCTTTCCCTCCCATGGAGCAGGGCTATAGTCCAATTAAAGAGCAATTGGTTTCCTCCACAATAGATGTGCCACTATTGCCCCAGTTGACACATTTGGCCTGGCTGGCTTGCAAGGCCCACTGGTGTTTACCACTGTTGATGACTTCTCTTTCCCATAGGGCTGCAAGCAGCCATGGCTTTTTCCAGCTTTCTGTCAGCTGGTTAACAGGGAAGAGGCTTCCAGCTTGATTTCCCAGTTACCTGCAGCCCAAGCATGTGTGGTCTTCAGTAATAGGGTCTTCCCATCTTGTTCTGGTGGCAACTAAGAGCCTTGGCAATAGGCTGTAATGTCTTGGGAGTCTCAGGGACCTCCCTAGCCAACCTCTTATTGGAAGGTATCCCATCCCTGGCACTGAAATTTTCTAGTAACAATTTATGGCTCCTGGGTGTGCCATTATCTAAAGAAGTAGGTTTCCATATGCTTATTCCTTAACCTCTTAAACTTTGATTAACCCTCCCTTCCTTTACTCAATCCCTTCCCCTGACCCCACTTAGGCCATTGCACCCCCAGAATCTCATCTACTTATACACAGTAGCCTCCCCGTAAGTCTCCTCTCCCTCCCTTTCTAGCTCACTGGCCTCTACTGCTGACTTTTACTTCAACTCACGTACAGATCTAAGCATTTGTAGCTGGGATCCACATATGAGAGAGGACATGTGGCATTTGGCTTTCTGAGCCTGAGTTACCTTACTTAGTATAAACCTTTCCAGATCCATCCATTTCCCTGAAATTTTCATAATTTCATTTTTCTTTACTGCTGAATAGAACTCCATTGTATAAATGAACCACATTGTCATTACCCATTCATCAGTTGATGACTTCCCTTGCCCTTAGGGCTGCACACAGCCGTAGCTTTTTCCAGCTTTCTGTTAGCTGATTTCCAGCTCAGCTCCAGCTTGATTGATGACTTCTTTTTCAAGGGGAAGTACTGTTCTTATTTTTAATAATTTATTACTTTTTTTGAAGTAGTGTCTTTTTTTTTTTTTTCGAGGTAGGGTCTCGCTCTAGTCCAGGCTGACCTGGAATTCACTGTGTAGTCTCAGGATGGCCTTGAACTCACGGTGATCCTCCTACCTCTGCCTCCTGAGTGCTGGGATTAAAGGTGTGTGCCACTATACCTGGCATTTCTTACTATTGTGTGTGTGTGTGTGTGTGTGTATGTGTGTGTGATATGCATATGTATGTGTGCAGATGTGTGAGCCCTGCATGCACCCCTGGAGGCCAGAGGAAGACATCAATAGTCCTCTATCACTCTTCCACCTTATTTCCTTGAGAGAGTTTCTCACTGAAGCTGGAGCCTCCAGATTTTCAGTTAGACCGGTGACCAGTGAGCCCAGCAATCCTGTCTTTTGGCTGGAGTTTCAGGCAGGCAGCAATCCTCCTATCTCTGGCCACCTCAGACCATGCTTGGCTTTTATATGGTATACCTTAGTAAAGTGCACACCTTTTAAGTGTATGGCTTGACACATTTCTTTTTTGTTTTTGTTTTTTGGATGGTCTTTAATTTTTTTTTTTTTTTTTTGGTTTTTCGAGATAGGGTCTCTCTCTAGTCCAGGCTGACCTGGAATTCACTATGTAGTCTCAGGGTGGCCTCAAACTCACAGCGATCCTCCTACTTCTGCCTCCGGAATGCTGGGATTAAAGGCGTGTGCCACCACGCCAGACGAAATTTTTTTTTTTTAAATAT
>PVHP010053682.1:0-10606 GCA_004024765.1 Zapus hudsonius | reverse complement strand
AACATTAAAATATCGCTGATGAAGACTTGATGCTGAAATATTTGAAAAATCACACAAAGCTATAATCTGCAAAAAATAATAATAATCGTCATCATCAACTCTTATTTTGAAGGCTGGCAAGATGTCTCCGTGGATTAAGGTGTTTGCTTCAAGCCTGTTGGGATGGTTAAGTTTATTGTCAACTTGCCTTGTTTAATAACCTACAGTCATCTTGGGCAGGTCTCTGAGCTTGCCTGCAGAAAGGATTGACAAAAGGAGGAGGTTCCTCCTTTTGAGTGGCCCTTCCCCCAAGTGGGTGGGCCTTCCAGAAGAGACTGGATACAAGAAAGCTTGGGGGGAAGGAAACCTTCCTTCTTCCTTCCTCCCCCGGCTGCTGATGCTGGTTCGAGACTTGAACTCGCATCCTGCTCTCCCACCCTTCCTGGACATCAGAACCCAGTTTCCTCGGCCTCCCATTGTGGACTGAAGAGCAGCCGCTCCCCAGGGAGCCATCAGGACACCTGGGTTGGGTTGGGACTGCTGAGGCCTCCAGCCACGTGGACTGAACAGCTACTGGTTCCTTCACCTGTGGGCCTGCATATTGCTATTGTTGGACTGTCGTAAGCTACCCCAATAAATTCCCTTTTCCTATAATCCATTCTCTCAACTCTGTTCCTCTAGAGAACCCTGAATAATACACCTGTCAATCAGTGTCCCCCTCCTCGGTGTCCACAGAAAGTGTGTCTGTCATCCCAGCGTGCCAAGGGGACGCAGAGCCAGCAGACTTATCAGGCAGCTCACCAACAACTCTGGCAGAGGCCCTGTCTCAACAGAAGACGGAAGGAGAGGAGAAACTCCCCAAGGCTATCCTTGGACCCCCACACATGTGCCAGGACTTGCACATGCCCACGTGTGCACACAAATAAATTGCTAAAAACTTATTTTTAAAGAAGATCTATGTTTCAGGCTCCCTGAATCCTATGTCTGAGCAGAAGGTAGGCAAAGATCAAAACTAGCTACTGGGCTGGAGAGGATGGCTCAGCAGTTGAGGCACTTGTCTGCTTCGACCTGGGTTCGACTCCCCAGTACCACGTAAAGGCAGATGCACAAAGTGGCACATGTATCTGGAATTTGTCTGCCGTGGCTAGAGGCCCTGGCATGCCCATATTCATTCTCTCTCTCTCTCTCTCGTAAATAAAAATAAATAATTTTTTAAAACTATCTACTGAAGTAGTGAAGGAATGTGTGTACTGTTCCACAGGGAGCCAGCTGGCTGGACAATGGAGGCAGTATTTGCTTGTCACGTCCAGCTTGAGGACAGTAGAGGTTCTCAAACTGTCACTTAGTAGGGTCCCTTGGGTAGCCTGGATCCCCTTTAAGGAGATTGTCAACGTCAAAAACCATTTTACTAATAACAATTCATAGTTGCCTTTCTCATTCTCGCTATCCTATAAGGTTTTCAGAGGCCACGTGAAGAAAGATAGGACACGTTAAGTGGATGAGCCCGTCGTCTAGAATTCCAGATATCAGCTATCGAAGAGGACAGCAAACCGTACAGCGATGCCATTTGTTTTGATAAAGGGGGTTTTCATGAGAAAAGAAATATTTACATGCGTAACATGAGAACCCGGCTGAAGACTGGGCTCTCCATGGTCCCCCGCCACAAAGACTGATCCAGAGGCCCACGGAGGAGGATATCCAGCTGACTGGGGATGGGGAAGGGGGGCAACGGGGAATTGGGGAGAACAACTCATGGTTGGCCCACTAAACAATGGAACTCATTATGGACAATAAAGAAAAAAAAGTTTAAAAAATATTTACATGCAATAGTTTTAAAGTTATGTTGAAGTACATTAAAAATGTTTTCTTTCTCAATTAGTAATATAGCCAAAACTAATAACCGTAACTCACACAAACGAAATCTCCTTTGGGGTCCGCAGTTTTTAAATAAAAGTGGGTCTTAAGACCACAATGTTTCATAAAACAGGGAGGGTTGTGGGCGCTTCAAAACCTGGGCTTGGATGCAATGAAGCTGGGTCTTGTTCACAGAGCCACATCTGATGGGAAGAAAATATTTGTTAGGCTGCACTGTGTTTGCAGCTCACTTCCCAGTTGTGTCTGTTCAGACAGAAAAACAGAGAGAGAGAGAGAGAGAGAGAGAGAGAGAGAGAGAGAGAGAGCAAACTGAAGGGCCTGTTCTCTGGTAATCACATGTCCCAGGTTTTCCGGCACAGTGTTAATGTCAAATGTGTTTCCAATTCTTGCCCATCGACCACAAGAATGTCCCTTATATTTCAACATTCTTGTGTCCAAATGCAGCTCCAGTTGGATTCTCACACAACATCCTCCTGTAATGATTTCCGAGAGTCTTGAGCCAGCTCATGTGACCAGCGGAGGTTGGCTTTGACCGTCATCTCCCCTCAGGAGAGGAGGGCTCTCTGGCTGAACTTGGCTCTGGAATGCTTTCTTAGCGCCCACGCACTACTACTGTGCTCACCCGAGGGTCAGAGAAGTATACATTTTTCTTTATCCCTCAAAAGCACTGAAGGTTTTGTTGATGAACAAGACGAAGGTTGAAAATTATTCTTCACGGGGCTGGAGAGATGGCTCAGCGGTTAAGGCACTTGCCTTCAGTGCCTAAGGCCCCAGGTTCAATTCCCCAGGACCCACATAAGCCAGACCCACAAGGTGGTGGCCCTGGTGCTCTCTCTCTCTCTCTCTCTCTCTCTCTCTCTCTCTATATATATATATATATATATATATATATATATATACATATATATATGTGTGTGTGTGTGTATCTGTATTTCTCTGCTGGAAAATGAATAAATAAAATATTTTTAAAAATTATTCTTCACGGGTGAAAAGGTGACATGAACATGAGATTAACTCAGAAAGCCGCTGCTCAGAACTGAGCTAAGGCTATGAACTGAGAAAGGTCCCTGTCCCCAAGCCCTTGACTCGAAGTTAAACAACTTCCCTTCTACCTCGAATGAACAATCCATGCCCGGGACAGGGAGAGTCAGTCCCAAGAACTCTGAGCTCACAGGACAAGGCTCTGCTGGTTCATGAAGTCTGCAGCCGGGACAGAATCAAGTGTCATCACATGGCTGGCCCTAACGCTGTCCACACTGCCAGCCAGGGCCCACCTCAAAGGACAGAGTATCACAGCCATACGACTGATTCAGAAGCATGACTAGACCTCTCTCGGACCTTCTGTGCTTGGAAACACCTAGTCCCGCTCACAGAGCACCAGTTAAGAACCATCTAGAAGGCGCTTCCATGTGGCCATGCTATCTAAAAATGCCTTATGGGCTGAGGAGATGCCCAGCTGGTAAAGGGCTTGCCATGCAAACATACAAAGCTGAGTTCAAACCCCAAGGCCCACCAACACAGAACCAAGCATGGTGACAGAGGCTTGTGATTCCAGCACCGGCAGGGATGGGAGGATCACTGGGGAATCACTGGTAAACCGGTCTAGCCAAACGGGTGAGCTGCAGGCCGATCAGACATCCTGGCTCAAAAGAAAGTAACAGGCATCCCTGAGGACGACACCCAAAGTTATTATCTACCCACACAAAGACCCACAACATACACACGAGTATGCACACCTCTCACACAGAATATTCCTTATGACAATGGAGAACATTTGCACATTTCATCCCTCCATTGACCACCCCCCATGTCAGGGGACCAGAGCATCTTTCTCTGGTTGTCTGGTTGTCAGCAACTTCTCATGTCCAGGATGTAGCCCTCCTCTTGATATTTTGTCTTCCTAGAATTTTCCTTTACCTATTCAAACACTAGCAAGTCTGAGCTCTAAGCCTCCATGTAGACACAGATGACAGACATGTGTGTTTGGGGGGGTCTTTTGTGCCGTTCAGTGTCATGCACTGTAACTACTCTAAAGGAACTTTGCTCATATCAACATATTTTCCTGTTAGATTAATAGTGGGATCCCAAGGAAACGGTGCATTTTTAGCTTCTTGAAATCCGGCTTCCAACAAGACCACGTGTAAGCACCATGCATACCTCGGCCCCATCAGCTGAATTCAACATTTAATTAACCAGCCTCCGTGAGCTTCGTGGAAAGGTCAAGGTTCTTTCTGATGAAGTCATGCCGTTCTCTGAAACGTTCCTGCAATCAGAACCGACCAGTTCTGGAGCAGAGAACAGGGTCTGAACGCCTTTCTAGACACCCGAAGTCCATCGCGCAGAAATCGGAAAGTGACAAGGCAGACTCGCTGTGTCACAGTGAGCAAGGAACCCATGGGACCTGAAGACCTTTCCAGAGGGAACCACAGAAGGCCAGCAAACCCCCAACAGGAGTGAAGCACCCACAGCACAGGTGACCGAGCCCCTCCTGTTGGTTTCGCATGAAGCAAGAACTGGATCCCCACTTGGCATCATGGCTTCCGTTCGGGCCACACGAGCAGCTGCATTGCGACTGCAAGTTAGGCAGGTTCAGGTCTGAGGAACAAAGAGTCCTGCTTTAAATTTCCTACTTGCACGTAACTCCCCTAACCTTTGAGTTTCCAAAGCATGTTTGGACAAATTCTAGGCTCTGCTGACTCAAAGCTATTATGGCTAGGGACTCGAAGGAAAGACAAACATCCAAAAACCAAAGGAAGACGCAGTACTGAGTCCAAGGGCTGCCTCCAACGACGGGATCCACCGGAGCAGGCCAGCCCAGTTCCAGGGAGCACCACCCCAGCCCTTGCCACACCAGATTCCCGGCAGCCCGGCTGCTCCTGCCCTGGCCCCCGGCTCTATCACGCTCCAGCCGGTCAGCGTGGGGGTTGGCCAGCCTGGGAGGCAACCAGCGCCAAACCTCAGAGAGCAGAAGCCAGGAAAAGCACCCTCAGCCATCGTGCTTCTGCACGTGTGTCATCGTGGCAGGACAAAACACGAGACAGCCTCAGCCAAAGATAATCCCCCATCCCCAGATCGGAACTGGAGACTTTTAAGTAAATTTCCTGGCCTAAGTGCTCTGCGCTCTCTCTCAAACCAAGAAATGCAAGAACGTTCACCATTGCTCTCGGGCCAGGCAGGGCAGAGCCTGTCTGCTTACCGCTTCCTGCCTTTCCTGGAGAAATCTTAGGTTACAATTCCCAGAGCTATGGATTGTGAAGGATTCTCCGCAAACATTCCTGACGTTCCATCTCAGTCAAGATGTTTTAAGTATCATGATATGGATGCATGTTCCCTGTGGACAGGGAGGAAAATGAAACATTGTATAATTAAAGAACTTCCAGATTGGAGAACGTCCAGGAAGGGCTGCCTAGAGAATTCGAGTCACAATTTGCAAGCGACAGTGTATACGCTTGTATTCTACATGTGTGAGTTACTTCATGGAAACGGCTATCCCCTCCCCCTCCACACATCTTCATCGCCAACACAGCACCTGTCCTGCCACTCAGGGACATGTCCCTGTCAGAGCTACTTAAGACAGGAACAATAAAATGGACCAAACTGAAAAGTTTTAAGCATAACCTTTGGGAAAGAACTCACATCACATCAGTTGTAAAGGAATGAGTCCGGTACCTTGCATCTCTGATCGTGCACACAGAGCGATCTCGATTAGCACACACTTAAAATGACAACATCCACCATTCATAACACAGCCAGAGGACCCTCCTCAGAGCTGGCAGCGAGCTTTTGACTCTCAAAGACACCAAGCTAAATAAATGTCTTTTCTTTACTCAGACTCAGACTAATGAGGTTAAAGCAGCTTATGCCCTGGCTTGAGAAATTAGGGTACCCCCATCTCTGAATGCAAAGGTGATGCTATCCTGCTCCCAGTGGGAGAGAATTTGACCAAACATCTTTACGCTCTGCTGCTTTATTAAGTCTTCTCCCTGAATCTTACTCTTGGCCAAATTCCTAAAACGCTCAGTTACCTGCTAAACCAAGTCACACCGGAAGTCAATCACAAAGCAGGAGAAGGAAGAACAGGTCAGAATCCCAACTTTAAGAAACAGGTTAACATCAGAAAAGAGAGACATGAAAACCAGATGACAGACACTCTATGGTATAAAAGTAAATGTAGGGCTGGAGAGATGGCTCAGCAGTTAAGGCACTTGCCTCTAGTGCCTAAGGCCCTGGGTTCAATTCCCCAGGACCCACATAAGCCAGACCCACAAGGTGGTGGCCCTAATGCATTCTCTCTCTCCCTCTCTCTCTCTCTCTCTCTACTTGAAAATGAATAAATAAAATATTTTTAAAGTAAATGTAATATAATCGTTTTAATATTTTTAAGCTGGGCGTGGTGGCTCATGCCTTTGATCCCAGCACTCAGTAGGCAGAGGTAGGAGAATCTCCAAAAGTTTGAGGCCAGCCTGAGATAACATAGTGAATTCCAGGTTAACCTGGCCTACAGCAAGACCTTGAAAAACCAAATATATATATTCAGTTATTTGAGAGAGAGAGAGAGAGAAGGAGAAAGACAGAGAGAGAAAGGGCACACTAGGGCCTCTTGCAAATGAGCTGCAGATGCATTCACCACTTTGTGCACCTGGCTTTACCTATGGCAATGGAAAGCAGACCAATGAGGTTAGAGCAGCTTACCCTCTGGCTTGGGGAATTAGAGTGTCTACACTCTGCACGTGATAGGCAATCCAAACAGGGCTGTCAGGCTTTGCAAGCAAACGCCTTTAACCACTGAGCCATCTCTCCAGCCCTGTAATATCATCTTCAACACCAAGAAAGTTAGTATTTAAAAATTAAAAAAAACAAGAGAAGTCTGTAACTTTAGAAGCTATACCAAAAGTTCTTGATTTGTATAATATGACAGAATGTTGATTTTTTGGTTTTTTTGTTGTTCTTTTGTTGTTGTTGTTGTTTGTTTGTTTTTCGAGGTAGGGTCTTGCTCTAGCCCAGGCTGACCTGGAATTCACTATGTTAGTCTCAGGCTGGCCTTGAACTCATGGCGATCCTCCTACCTGTGCCTCCCAAGTACTGGGATTAAAGGCGTGCGCCACCACGCCCGGCTCAGAATGTTGCTTTTTTCAAAGTACATATATGCATATGTATACAGTGAAACGAAAACACTAGTTAATAGGGATCCGTAAACAGTTCAAACAATGGCACGTTACTTTCTTCTTCTGTGTGAACAGATCCTTTTGTATGTGTGACATGTGGCTTGTATGTGTATCTGCCGTGCATGCACGTGTGTGTGCAGATGTGCACATATGAAGAGCGTGTGTGCTCCTCTCCCATTCACCCCATGTTTGCTGAGTCCTTCATGGAACCCGGATCTCAGGATTTTGCTTTTGCTTTTTCAGTCAGACTGGCTGACTAGTGAGCCCCCAAGAGGCTTATGTCTCCACGCTCCACAGAACTGGAGTTACAGACCTACATGACCCACCTGGCTTTCTATGTCGGTGCTAGGGACCTAAGAGAGACCCCCTCAGGCCCTCGTGCTTATATACGACAAGTACTCTCACCCAAGGGCCCATCTCTCAGCCCTATGAATACCTTTTCCATAATGATCGGTAATTATTTTTGTACTCAGAATATCATAATTGGAATATAATTTTTAATGATTTGGTACTTAAGAGTGTCTCTGGAAATATTCAATTAAATTATAATATCCCTTTATTCTATGATATTACATTAGTTTGACAGTGTCCTAAATTTTATTTAATTATTTGTTATGGGTTTTTTTTATGAAAGGGTGCCATATATAGCCCTGGCTGGCCTGGAACTCACAACCTTCCCACTTCAGCCTCCCAAGCCCTATGATACCACACAGCTCCTAGGTGACTTGACTGAATTTTTTATTGACAATGTAGCATGAACACAATCCCTTCCCATCATCCTCCTTATCTCTATTCTCCACCCCTCCACTGACTCCCTTCTTTCCAAATGTTCTGTTTGGATGTCATCATTTTTTTCCCTCCTATTATGCAGGTCTTGGGCACACATGCTACATCACCCACTGTAGGTCATGAACACCAAGGCCTCTTGGTGTCTGAGGGACAGTCCTGCAAAACCCTCCTCCCCTTCCTTCTTTGGCTCTTACACTCCTGCCGCCACCTCTTCTGCAAGGTCCCTGAGCTCTGGAGGATGTGATGAAGATGTCTCACTCAGTGCCATGCACCCGCTCTCTTCCTCTCAGCACTATGGTAAGCTTTGCAGGATTTTGTTTTCTAAAGGTCTGCTCTATGCCACTGGCCAATCACAACCTGATGGTTGATGGACGAACCTCCTGATCTGTTGGGGGAAAATGGGTGCCCTGGGATTAGGGTATCCACCACTGACATTTACAAAAGAAACAAAAGTGTACTGGAAATAATTATGATCAGGGCTGGAGAGATGGCTCAGAGGATAAGGCACTTGCCTCTGGTGCCTAAGGCTCTGGGTTCAATTCCCCAGGACCCACAGAAGCCAGACCCACAAGGTGGTGGCCCTGGTGTATTCTCTCTCTCTCTCTCTCTCTCTCTCTCTCTCTCTCTCTCTCTCTCTCTCTCCTTGAAAATGAATAAATAAAATGTTTTTAAAAATTATGATCAGGCAGGCATATATGCCCAATTGTAGTACGTGCCCGTGTGTGTGTATGTGTGTGTGTGCAAAAGTGCACATGCATACAGATACACACAGAGAAAAGCCACATGGGAAGCATATGGACCAATAAAATCCTAATGTAAGGGGCTGGAGAGATGGCTCAGCGGTTAAGGCTCTTGCCTCCAGTGCCTAAGGCCCCAGGTTCAATTCCCCAGGACCCACATATGCCAGACCCACAAGGTGGTGGCCCTGGTGTTCTCTCCCTCCCTCTCTTTCTCTCTGTATTTCTCTGCTTGAAAATAAATTTTAAAATATATTTTTAAAAATCCTAATGTAAAATGCATCCTTTCATGAATTCGCAATCCTTCTAATTCACAACTTATCAGGACATGAATCGGTGAGTCTCAAAAGTAGCTGGAGGGTGGCTTTATGATAACTGTTCCTCTGGTCATTAGGTCTATACATGTGTCTGAGCACAAAATCACAAAATCTATTTATAGATATGCTCCTGATGGGATAGAGGCCGGAAGCCTAGCCCACCCCCATACATGAGACCCTGGGTTTGGAACTCAGCACTGTCAACAACACAGAAGAGAGAGGGTCCCAGGTAAGCTTATCAGGATGTTCAATTCTCTAGAGACAATAATATCATCACTGTCTTTTATTTTTACCTATGAAAATTTCATTCACAGAGCCATAATTCTCTGTGAATAGAGAAGTATTAATAACCTATTACTGATGTATTTCTTATCCCTCTGCTTGACAGTAAAAAAAATGACAGGGGAAAAAAAGAAAGAGGAAGAAAAAAAAAAGAAAGAGGAAGAAGACAGAGGAATCCAAGTTTGCTCTGAACACTAGCCTTTCTCAGGCATGTCTGTCTGAACACCCTCTTCCCCAGCTTTCCACCATGACTCACTGCCTAGCATTACAGACTTCCCAAGGGCTTGATCCACAGCCTGAAGCGAGCAGAGATATGGGTGCCGTGACAAAGGGTTCCAGGTACAGATTCTCCTATCCACTTGCGACACCGTTCCTGGGCTCTGTGGAGCACAGCATGGAGCACCGAGTCCAGCTGCCAGGAGGGATGAGGGATGGATGGATGGTCTCCCCTGAGACAGGCTTGTCCTCTCTCCTACATCCTCAAGGGACAGGCTGCACAGAGACAGGGTTTACTGGGCTTGACTGGCAACTCCCCTGGGGACAGAGCCTCTCCCCCAAACTCTCCGGATCCTTCAGTGCCCACCTTCAGGGATGAGGGTCCACATCTGTCTTATCTATAGACGTGGATAGGAAGTTAAGCTCTGAGTAACTGACTGAGACAGGCCCCTCTCATGTGTCTCCTGTCTGAAAAGTCACACATGGGCATGAAGAGACGGTTCAGTTACCAAAGTACTGGCCATACCAGCAAGAGGACCTGAGCTGAGATCCCTGGCAGCCACGATAAAGACTGGCAGGGTGTCGCATGCCTGTCATCCCAGGGCCAGGGAAGCAGAGATAGAGGGACCCCTGGGCTTTCTGGCTGGCTTGTCTACTTTCAGGATCAGTGAGACAGCTGCTTTCAAAGATCAACATGCAGAGTGATCGAGTAAGATACCAACAGACCCCCTGGCCTCTACACACACGCACACATACATGTACCCAGACATATATAAACATGCATGCAAATATCTCACCATACAGATACACAAAAAAGCCACACTCGAAGCACGTGGGCCAATAAAATCATAAATGTAAATTGCATGTTTTCATCAATTCACAAACCTAATTCACAGATGTACAGAGAACATTCACAGTTTTCGGGACATGAACCAGTGAGTCTCAAAAGCACAATAAACCAGAGGGAGGTGGCGCAGGCTTTAGTCCCAGCACTCAGGAGGCAGAGGTAGGAGGGTCGCCCTGAGATCGGGGCCACCCTGAGACTACATAGCAAATTCCAGGTCCGCCTGGGCTACAGCAAGACACTACCTTGGAAAAAAAAAGAAGAAGAAGTTATCAGGAGGTTGGGCTTATGAAATCCCAAGAATGACTTGAAATAACCCTGTGCTTAAGTACATGACAGAAAGACGCTGGAAGTCAAATGATTTTTAATTGGGATATGCCTGAATGACATTATGAGGTTTTG
>PVHP010053681.1:0-10776 GCA_004024765.1 Zapus hudsonius | reverse complement strand
CTCTGCCACAGCACTGCAAACAGCGGCAGGAAGGTGTGCCAAACACTGGCAAGGGGAAGCTGGCTTATAACCCCATAAGCTCGCCCCCAACAACACAGCTTCATCGAGGTTGTAAAACCCAAACTGCCATCAGCTGAGGATCGATCTATCAGAACACATTCAATTGTTTGTGGGGGACACCTGTATCAAACCATGACACACCTGCTAGGTAAGAGCTCTACCACTAAGCTACACTCTTCCCTCCTCTAAAACTCTGGGCTTTTTAGACAGGATCTCACAATGTAGCCCAGCCTGGCCTTGAACTTGAGGTCCTTCGGTTTCAGTCTCTCAAGTACAGATTATAGACAGTATAGGTGGGTACCATCACACCTAGTTAAAGAGGTTTTTTGTTAACTTTTAAGTTTCCTTATTTTGTTCAAATTTAAACATATTTTAGGGACGCTAGCCCTTTAGAGTGAGTACCCCAACTAGTTAACAAAAGAAACAAGTGAAAAAAAAGTCATGGAATGAGAGCATCACCCACTGCATGAAACTCGAACAACTCACGAGAGAAACCTTCCAGTGGAATTCGTCCTGGAAAAACCCAGCCCTGTTTGGGCAAAGGACCTGGGGTGTCGAGAAGAAATCAGGCTACACCCACCTCGCAGTCTCTTGAGGAAGCACTACACTTCGGGAGTCCTTTTATTGTTTGTTTTGAGCTAAGGTCTTGCTCTAGGCCAGGCTGACCTGGAACTCACTCTGTGGTCTCAGGGTGGCCTCGAACGCACAGCAACCCTTCTACATCTGCCTCCTGAGTGCTGGGATTAAAGGGGTGCACTGTGGAAGTCAAGCGTGAGCTTACCTTCATCATTTTGTATAAGCAGATTTCTCCTAAATTAAATTTTTCTCAAAACCAATCCACCTCCCTAGAAATAAGATACCTTTTCATTTCTGTTTTCTGGTTTGTGTTACAAAAAAAGCAAAATGGTTTAAGATTCTGAGTCTCTCTCTGAAAAGCGAATAAAGCAGACATTTTCTTACCAATGAAGCCCAGCTGGGAAAACTCTAGAATCATCCATTCTTCAGAAGAAAGTTGAAGTGCAAACTTTTTTATAGTAGTAAAATAATTCTGCTTGACAATAATATCATCTTCAAGCTAGAGAAAAATTGAACAGCTGTATTAATAAATACACTGTGGAAGAACCCAAGCATACTTTCATCAAGAAAAGTCAAGAAAGCCATGGCCCAAAAGCGAGGATCTGCTATGACTCCATAAAAAAACTACTATAAATCATGACTGATTCTGAGACAGAGTAGGAGAAAGCTAGGCAGGTTTCAGCCAGGGGTTGAGGCCCAGAGGAAACCGGAAGATGCCATGCGCATGACTTCTCATCTTGGCGCAAGAATGAACACTCCTAACTTGGATTAGAACTCGTGCCTGGCACTGCTCTAGGACGCCCCCTGCTGTCCACAGTTGAACACGCTACGATCCCAGCCCCACTCAGATAAGGGCAGACTCTATGATCCACCCTCCAGATCTAATGACAAATCAGATCTTTCCCCGCCTACCTGAACTAAACCCTAAAAAGGTGGCGGGCAGCCTGGTGAGCCTCTGTCTCTTTTCCCTGAGATCTTCTCCATTTCCTGACACCCTCTCTTCTAAGTGACAAGACTCCCACGTGAGTCTCGGTTCTCAGCCCCACTCGGCCACCTGGGGTGGGGAAGGGAGACCTAACCCTGTCTTTCAATGTCTCTTTAATTCTGTCTAATGGGATTCCCACTGGGGATCTGCTACGTGGCTCTCACGTGTCTGCACCCCTCTAAATCTTTCTTCAAAGCTTCACCTGTGTTCGCAGCCCCCTTTGAACGTCACTTTCTAAGCCCCAGTTCTCCCTAACTTCCACTTTTCTGAAATATGTTTTCCACATGAAAATGTTCCAGTCTTCCTTTCCTGGTCCCAATTCCCTTTTAAATAAACTCCACAGATTGTGATTTCTCCTCAAACTCAATAATTCATAATTTGTCCTTCTTGGTTCTGTCTTTATTATTCTTTATTAAAGATTAAGAAAGAACCTGAGGGCTGGAGAGATGGCTCAGCGGTTAAGGCACTTGCCTCTAGTGCCTAAGGCCCCCAGTTCAATTCCCCAGGACCCACATAAGCCAGACCCACAAGGTGGGGCCCTTGGTGCATTCTCTCTCTCTCTCTCTCTCTCTCTCTCTCTCTCTCTCTCTCTCTCTCTCTCTCTCCCCCCCCTCTCCCTCTCCCTCTCTCTCCTTGAAAATGAATAAATAAAATATTTTTAAAAAAAGAAAGAACCTGAAACTTGGGATTTATGAATCTGGGGGACACCCCCGAACCCCAAAATTCCTGCATCAATTTCACCAGCCTTAGGATGCAAAATCAATACACAGTCATTTCTGCCCATTAACAATGACCACTGGGGAAAAAACTGAAACAATTCCATTTACTACAATATCAAAAAGGATGCACACCACCAGGCATGGTGGCGCACGCCTTTAATCCTAGCACTCTGGAGGCAGAGGGAGGAGTATCGCTGTGAGTTCAAGGCCAGCCTGGAACTACAGAGTAGTCAGGTCAGCCTGGGCTAGAGGGAGACCCTACCTCGAAAAACCAAGGGGTGGGGAGAAGGATAAAAGACTTAGGAAGAAACCTAACCAAAGACGTGAAAGGTTTACTGAGTGTAACCTATGAAGCATTACTACAGGAAATCAGAGAGGACAGGACACGGAAAGCTTGAAGTCCCAGCACTCAGAAGGCAGAGGCAGGAAAGTCACCCACACAGACAACCTGAGCAAGGCCCTGTTTTTCAAAATAATAAGATATATTATATACTAAATATGATAGCAGCAATGAGAATTTTAAATTCCTATTCTATTGCAAAGTCATTCACTTATTTTATGTAATTCTTACCAACATCTTCATTTTTCATAGAAAGAAAAAAAATCCCCCATACTTTCATATGGAATCTCAACAATCTTTATAAAGGACAGGTTGCAGCCCTCTCGTCTTCTGGCTTCAAAACACACTATAAAGCAGTGGTCATCGAATCCATGTGGCATCAGCATAAAGACAACCATACAGACAATGAGATCAAATAGCAAGCCCAGAAGTAAGCCACGGAGCACAGAGCCAGGGTTCTCCAGGAGGCACCCAGAGTCCACACTAGGAAAAGGTCAGGATTTTCAAGACCTGATGCTGAGAAAACTACGTAACTCCCCAAAGAAACAACGAAGTTGGACTCATACTTTATACCTTATGTAAAAATTGACTAAAATATAATGGACTAGCAACTTAGACTGAAGCTTGAATTATCAACTCCTCCTAGAAGGAAACATAGGACAAAGCTTCAGGACGTTGGATGTGGCTAGAATGTCATGACATCAAAAGCACAAACAAAACAAACAGATGGGACATGAAACTGAGCTTCAGCTAAGGGCAGTGGTGGACCCGTAACCAGCACTTAGGAGGCTGAAGCAGGAGGTTCTCTAGACTGAGGCCAGCGTGGGCTACACAGTGAGACCCTGTCTCGAAAAGTGGGGAGGGATGCAGGGAGGATAAGGAGGGAAAACTAAACATACTTTCATTTAAAAATATTTTTATTTATTTGCAAGCAGAGAGATAAGAGAGAAGACAGACAGACAGAGAGCATGGGTGCGCCAGGGCCTCCAGATGCATGCACCACTTTATGCATCTGGGGAATCGAACCTGTGTCATTAGGCTCTTTAGGAAAGCACCTTAACTGCTGAGCCATCTCTCCAGCCCACTTTTATTATATATATCATATTGCAAGCAGAGCGAGAGAGAGTATGAGACTATGAATTGGGTGTGCCAGGGCCTCTGGCCACTACAAATGGACTCTAGATGCATGAGCCACCCTGTGTATCTGGCTTTACATATGGGGAATTGAACCCTGGGTGCAGGCAAGAGCCATCTCTTCAGCACAAAACCTAACATACTTTTGTCAAAAGAAGCACCATTGTGATAAGACGGCATACAGAATCAGAGGAAATATTTGCAAATCACAGACTAAACTAATAAGGGGTTTTTGTTTGTTTTTTCAAGGTAGGTTCTCTAGTCCAGGCTGGCCCGGAACTCATATTGATACTTCTAACTCTGCCTCCTGAGTGCTGGGATTAAAGGCACGCACCAGGTTATCCAGAAGTTTTAAGGAAATTCGGTAACAAACAACCCAATGGAAGAATGGGCTGAAGACTTGAATAACTGTTCCTGATGAAATGCATTCTGCATGAGGAAACACAAGGAAAAGCAGGCCTCAGGGGCCGCCACACGGCCACAGGACAGCAGAAGAGTGCGCCTGAAACAGAGCCCTGGTTCCTGCTGGCAGGAAGAGAAAATCTACAGCCACTACAGAAAACAGTACGGCTGCTCCTCAAAACGTTAAAAATAGAACCACCATGTGAATCAGCAATCCCGCTTCTAGGCACGTATCCAAAAGAATTCCAAGCAGAAGCTGCCAGCGATGTGTGCCGAGAGCCGGAGCACCCCAAGCGCCCGCCACTCGATGAATGTCCACGCGGGGGAGGTCCTTTCCCCCACTGCAGCCTGGAGGTAAACCAGCCGCAAACGGGCAAATGCTTGCTGGGTGGATCTCAAAATCATAAGAACAGAAAGAAGAGAGGTAACTAACGGCGTGGGGGAGGCGGAAGGTGAGTTAATGTTTGGTAATTACAGATCTTCAGTTTTGCAAGATGAAAAGGCGGTTCAGGTGCTAGACTTACTGTTATGCACTCTCCCACAAAGGAGGCTGTATTAGAAGACTTATTAAGTATAAAATATAAACTTAGGAGCCAGCTCACCGGTGGTTGTACCTTACAGAATGACCCTGGTAGGAGAAGCTTCCTTATGGCCAATTAACCAAGCCAGGGGTGGCGATACAAACCTGTAATCCTGCTACTTTGCAAACTGCGGGAAGAGGATTTCAAGTTCAAGGGCAGCCTAAGAAATTGACAAGACTATTGTAAAATGAAATGTTCACAAGGCGCTGGGAATGGAGTTCAGTGATAAGAGCACTTGCCTAACTAATGTACCTGAGGCCCTGGGCTCAATTCCTAGAACTGAAAACATTCTAAAAGCAACAACACTGCTCTTTAAATTTCTCCATTTGGATCCTGAATGTCCCCCAAAGGTTTGCATGTAAAATCTTGGTTTCCAAAAGGTGCTTGTGAGAGGTGGAGACAGCTAGTGAGCGATCTTTAGGTGCTGAGCTCAGGCCTGGTGGGACCCAGGCCCTTCCCTTCCCTTCCTGTCCTGTTCAATGATGTCACTCTTGTCAACACACCAACTCAACACAGGACCAACCAATCACTGAGCAAAGCCCCCTAACAACCCTTCCTTGGGTTTCTGGTACGGTGACAGCCCCGAGTCAAGTGTCAAAGGAGCCAACATCCACCCTGCATGCATCTGCCTTCTGTGAGGCCAGGCCTTGGAGTTCCTTCCCCTCTCCAAGCCCTAGACACACTGCCCAACAATTTCCTTGCAGAGACCTAGCCTGGCTTTTTGGTCACTCTCATCAAAAGCTCTGCCCAGGAAAGAACCTGATAACCTTTTCGCTTTGTCTTTTGGAGACAGGATCGCACAGTGTGTAGCTTAGAACCCAGCCTCTCGGTGCTGGGAGAGCAAGCGTGAGCTACCACACCTGGTTTCCAATAAACCTTTACAGTGAAAACAGAAGCTGGAAGGCTCAGTGTGCTCTAGAGGGTCGACGGAGGGCGTCTTGAGCTATATTCACTTTGGTAAAGTGAAATTCCATTCCAAAATGTAGATTTAATCTTAAATCATTAAGGAAAACAAGATTTGTGAAAAATAACAGCTTCCTCGAATTCCTTAAACTATTGGCTTCCTGGCTAACATCAACCTCACTACACAGGCTTATTTCACCGTGTATCACCAAGGCCATAACGCTAAAAATTGGGGGTTTAGAATTACATGCTAACTTTATTATCTCCATATAAATGTAACTGTATTGTGATCTACATAAGAATTATTCTACTATGAGTCCACTAAAAAATTATTAAGAAAATCCTTTAAAATGGGGGCAGGAGGGTGCTCAGCAGTTAAAGGCACTTGCTAATCTACCTTCCCAAGTTCAATTCCCCAGCGCCCACATAAAGCTAGGTGTAAAATACTATGTGTGCCTGTGATCCCAATGTGACTGGGGATCAGCTAGGGATAATAGTGAGGCCTCTAAAACCCAGCATTTGGGAGGCTGAGGCAGGAGGGTTGTGAGTTCAAAGCTAGCCTAGGATATAATATAGCAAGAGCCTGTCTCCAAAAATAAGTAACAAATATGCATAATATAAAAGCATAGCCCACTTACCTGAATGTAGTAGACGCCCTTTTCCTGGGCGTACATCATCAGAAAACAGTAGTCCAGGTTTTGCTTTGTTCTCCATCTGAAACAGTTTCAGAAAGCAGGTTAGAAATCAGACTCAAATTTGATTAAAATCAGATTAGCTGTACTAACCTTGTGTTTATTGTAATGCATATAGACAAACACACAGGATAGACAAAGAAAATCCACTTTTCTCCAAGGAAGCCTTTACCCTGTTGCATTGCAAAGAACACTAATCCTCAAGATACCCCAAGAGGGCTTTCCCCCCTCCTGCCTTCTCATGGGCAGGAGCTCTTCATAATCTCTCCTCTTTCCTTCTCCTCCTCTAATAAAGTCTACCCAAACTTTACTCTCCAGTCTGTGGATTTCAAGTCTTTGTATTCATAAGACAAGAGTCCAGAGACACCTTCAAATTACTGTATCAGTGCATTGGTGTGTACTGATGAGAAACCCCCAAGTTTTGGTTTCACAGTGGCATGCTGGCCAGGAACTCAGAGGTGTTCTCTTGCTTCCTGCCATGCAGGGCAGGAGGTATGGTCTGTTCTCTCCCTTAATTCTGTCCTTGCAACTTCCTTCTGCTTGCGAACAGGGCACATTTAAAACTTGGTAGATGGTAGATTTGGGAAATTTCTGAGAGACATATATTAAACTTTGCTTTCTCTTTCCATCTGCTTATAAAACCAATAGCGAAATGGGAATGCTGTGTGTAGAAGATGGACTGTTTGTCGTGGTATGTTATGTGTTTGCTCTGTGAACTTGGATTTCAGCTTAAAATGCGAATGACCAAGGCTAGTATGAGGGCAAGGCTAGTATGAGGCTCGACCTGGGATCACAGTGCTGGGTTTGTGCTACAGCATCACCTTTTGGGGCTCAGTCCGGGTTCTGCTTTCTGAAGGCCACCAACTCAGACTCACCTGGTGGTCAGACAAACCAAGCTGAGCCAGGAGGGAAGTGGGGAGAATGACCACTGAGCTCCTGGCATCTCCCTAGCTCTGCTGGCCAGTGGAAGCCCCAGCCACAGCTAGCACGGCTGAATTCCAAACATGGGTTTCTTTGGGGATCTTTGGCAAGGCCCCCGCTTTTTGTGGGTATGAGCGGCAGCCCTCACTACCTCTGGCAGAAACAGGGGTGCATGCACTCGGCAGATTCGCAGAGAACTAGACAGAGTGCATTCAGCCGGTGGTCTAGGATTCACACAGCATGTGCAGAATGGAGCTTTTGTGGGCGAAGCCTGTGTGTAGTGAGGGAACTCCACGGGGCACCCAGACCCAACAGGGTACAGATATCCCAGCCAGACTCCACAGGCAGGGACCATTGATTGGCTCTGCCTTGCTCCGCAGATCTTAGATGGGCGGAAGGCTCATCTGCTCCAGCCTAAAGTCCACCACCTAAAGTCTGAAAGCCAGCCACCTAGGGGCTAAGCAGATCGCTCAATGGTTCCAGACACTTGCTAAAGATACGTATTTTCCGCTTTGCTGCTTGTTTTGGAACAGGATTCAGATGCTTTGCCTGTAGATACCTTTTCATTTTATTTATTTTTAATATTTTATGTATTCATTTTTAAGCAGAGAGAGAGAGAGAGAATACACCAGGGCTACCACCTTGTGGGTCTGGCTTACGTGGGTCCTGGGGAATTGAACCTGGGGCCTTAGGCACTGGAGGCAAGTACCTTAACCGCTAAGCCATCTCTCCAGCCCTGTAGATACCTTTTGATTGCTACATTGCATGTGGTAAATTACCGTGACTTTCTTAATCCAGGATCCCAACAGATTTAAATGGGAAATTCGCCTTGAGTGCTATTGTGCTTTCATTCTATCTACTCAAGAGTTTTCTATTTGTTTTTTGTCTGTCAGTATTGCTTCAGGCTGAAGCATCCTTACAGGCTAAATGTGTGGACATGTGGCTGAGATGTGCCATAAACACAGCTCAAAAGAGATCAGCATGGATCCCACACAGACAGGGTAATATCAACCAGGCAAATCTAGATCAAAAGATATTTAGGGTCCCATTAGTAAGGATTCAAATCCACAGGCACTTAGGTCCCAGTGGTAAGAGTTTCGGGGTCCCGTTAGAAAGGGTGAAACCAGTAGACTGGGAAGCAAGAACACGGGGGTGGCAGCCCCACCCAGAGGACAAAGCGCAGAGTGTGGTTCTCTACTTTCTCTCTTCTCTAAGATTACCAACGCTGTTGGAATGCAGTCCTTGGGCTCTTGGGAGATAGGAAAAAAGGAGGACATGAATATTTTCCACTCATGCCTGGCCTAAAATACTTTCTTAGAGATTAGGAAACCTGGCCCCTTAAGGAAACTCTAAATGGGCTGAGATTCTCCCCTTACCCAACTCTGTCTCCTTCCCACTCTGTAAGACTCCCAAGGGATGTTGCAAATGGTCTTTGTTGAGGATGCTGGGAATGGTCTTTGTTGGCTTACACCGTTAGTTCCAGCACCAGGCATTTTAGGGGACTGTTGAGAGCCACAGAATTCTTCTTGGAGTGGTGGCTTCCTTTAACCCAGCACTTGAGAGGAGCAGGCAATAGATCAGTAACAAAATACTCTCGTAGTTCCTGGAACCACCAAATTAATTTTGGGGACACTTGTCATCATGTCTTAAAACAGAGGTGTCAAGACTTTATTCTGTTTTAGTTGCTTTTTAACAAAACCATTTCCAGGTATTTTAAATGGGTTGATAAAAATTGTTTGCAGGGCTGTTGACATATTCTGCCTATACTTACAGTTGTTAAGATATTCAAAAAGATAAGACATGCCCCCATGTTCTATGTTCTAGATATGGCTTACAATGTCATCAGGCAACTAGACCTGAATGTTAGAACACCTTTGAGCTTTTGTGGCATTCTTTAACTAGATCTGCTTTGCTCTAGGCTAAGGTGATCAGATCTGCTCTGTACCCAGACTCTTCTTCAAGAATGGTGTAACGTCCTTCCAAGGGCCTACTGACCATAGCTAGGAAAGCCAACTGGAGATAAACAAGCTCAAAGAACAGCCAGTATTTTGGTTCCTGCTCCCAGGTCAAAAAGCCACGGGGCCAGACATGGTGATACATGCCTTTAATCCTGGCACTTGGGAGGCAGAAGTAGGAGAATTATGGTGAGTTCCAGGCCAGCCTGGGACGACAGGGTACATTTTAGGTCAGCCTGGGCTAGAGTGAGACCCTACCTGGAACAAACAAACAAAAGTCCACAGAGATGAGGGAACCTCCTTTAACTCTGGTAAGCCACCTGTCCTCTTGGTCAGAGAAGGCATGGAGACCCAGAGATGGGACTCCGAATCAGTGTAAAATCTGCAAGAGGAGGATCAGTCACAACAGAGAAATGCCTCCAAGAGAAGCCACAGGGTCAGCCCGCCCTGATTCATTCTGCCACTCCCAGGTTCCTAAAAGTCTCTCCCAAAGCACTGCCACTGATCTTAAAAATACAGCAAAAGAAAGTTAAATTTTCGCTACCAACTTGGTCTGAAGCGTTCACAAAGAAAAGTACTGCCAGGACATAAGTGCTCAGTGTGACACCTGTGCGCCAATGTAAGGTTATGGATTGGTGACGATTCTGATGTGCATCTGCTTTACAAGCTCTACAAGAACAGGTACCCATCAGGCCAGGCATTGTCATTCCATATGGTGAACAGCTTTAGAAATTTCTGGATCTTCATGTTGAAAGAGAATTATGCCTATCATTTCTGGTGATGGTAACTCTGCTAATTTTTGGACCGTGTGTGCTCAACTGTTGTTTGAACTTTATTTTCTCTTTCTTACAGTCAGTCCACACTCGGCTGCTCCTGTGACAATGTAACTCCATCTACCTTAATTCTCCCCAAGGACTGAAAGTCTACAAGCATGGGACTCCTGAAGAGCCCCAATACCCACTTCCCCCAAACACCTTGTTTTCTCCCCACCATTTTCTTCCAGGACTATCTTCCCACACTCCACCAATGCACTTTCGGGGTCCCCTAGACAGACTTACTGGAGATGGTTCCCAACTGCCAACACCCAACAAGCCCACTCAGCTTGAAGAAGCCAGATCGGTCATGGCCAACTCCCACAGCAGTCAGGGTTGCTTCTTTGGAGAGGGGACTGAGGTGGTTTGGGGTGGCTGGACCCCCAAAGGGAAAGCAGTGAATGTCCTTTTAGCCTGCCCTTGCAGTCCCTGCTTTGTTAGAAGTCAGAGAAGGATCAGGCTGCTCCTCAGATCTTTTCCCCTTTCCTATGATGGAGATTCCTGGAAGGCTTGAACCTACACCTGTCGCTGTGGCTGCCTAGATCAGAATCTATAAACGACCCCAATTTGCATCTCTAGGTAAGTTCCCCCCCTGCATTCTCGTGGGCAGGAGCTCTTCAGAATCTTTCCTCTTCTCTTAATCTATTAAAGTCTCTTCACACTTTTTAAAAAAAGAGAAAGAGGGCTGAAGAGATG
>PVHP010053680.1:0-10693 GCA_004024765.1 Zapus hudsonius | reverse complement strand
AGTGTACTCCCAGAACACACTAGCAAAGTGAAATCAGTTCAAAGGCATCCCACCAATCACCTCAACTGGAATTGAAATGGGCAGACCTCAACGTAAGAATACAAAACCAGCTGAGGAAACCATGCCAAATGGCAACAACGATGCCACCAAAGAGAGTGAGCAGAGGCAGGCCCAGGAAGACAAGACAACAAACCCTGCTCATACTGGTACAGATCTTGAAGAAACCTTAATGTCAGTCATGTAAGCAAAGATGGATCATCATATTGAAAGAGTTCAAAGTCAGCTCATTAGCTTTGCCACAAGGCTTAATATAATTGAGGAGAACCTAATGGACTTCAGAAAAGACATATCAGAATTAAAGACAAAACTGCAAACTGAAGGCATCAAAAACCAGCTTTTCAAATTAACTGAAGACATCTGCAAATATAAGAATGACTGTCAGGAAGAAGTAATTAAATCAAACATTGAAATGAAAACATATCTCAACAGGATGGTGGAAGAAACCAAAAAAGAAGTAGCAAAAACAAAACCCATCTTGAAATAATGAAAACATCCCTAGAATCTCTTACCAACAGGATCAATCAATGGGAAAACAGAACCTCAGACATGGTAAACATAACAGAGGAGAATTCAATAAAAATCAGAACCTTGACAAAATTCAAAAGAGCAAGTGAACAAGACTAAAGGGAAATGTGGGATACCATAAAAAAACCTAATCTCAGGATCATGGGGATCCCAGAAGGAGAAGAAAACCAAGCTAGGGGCATAGAAAATATTCTCAACACAATTATACAAGAAAACTTTCTATACTTGGCAAGAGATAGTGCTGTACATATAAAAGAGATAAGGAGAACCCCAAACAAATTGGACCAAAAGAGGAACACCCCAAGACATATCTTAGTTACAATGCCTAATATTGAGGATAAAGAGAGAGTCCTTAGAGCAACGAGAGGAAGGAAACTCATGTATAAAGGAAAACCCATCAGAATCACCTCAGACGTCTCTAGAGAAACATTAAAAGCCAGGAGAGCTTGGAACAAAGCGATTCTAGGCCTAAAAAAGTACGGATTCCAACCTAGACTACTCTAGCCAGCAAAGTTATCCATCATAATTGATGGAGGAATTAAAGTATTCCACAAGACTAATCAGCTTTACAATTACTTGAGCACAAAGCCAAACATGCAAAAGATACTTCATGAGATATCCCTTGCAGACAAAACAAATAACCGACCCCAGGAAAGGAACAGGGAACAAGCAAGGTAACACCAAAGAGATAACAACAACAGCTCAGATAGCAACCTCCATATTCTCTCCAACATGGCAGGGTTTAAAGCGAATCTCAGTTAAAACTTTGAATGTAAATGGACTCAACTCTCCTATAAAAAGACGAAGGATCGCAGCTTGGATGAGGAAAATGGACCCTTCCATCTGTTGCCTTCCAGAAACACACACACCTTATCGCTAAAGACAGCAACTTACCGAGAGTAAAAGGGTGGAAAACAATTTTCCAGGCATGTAGAAATAATAAAAAAGTGGGTGTAGCTACTCTAATATCTGACAAAATAGACTTTAAACCAACAGCAATAAAGAAGGATGATGATGGTCACTTCCTACTCGTCAAGGGAACGATACAACAGGAAGACATCAGTATAGTAAATATGTATGCACCAAACAGAAAGGCCCCTCAGTTCAATAAGCATAAATTACTCAAAAGCAAAGCAGATATAGATGCCAACACCATCATAGTAGGAGATTTTTAACACTCCACTGTCATCACTAGACAGATCGTCCAAACAAAGACAAGCAGCAAAATAAAGTTGCTAAAAAGCACCATAGACAAGCTAGGGATAACAGACATCTACAGAACATTCCACCCCAAGGACACAGATTAAATATTCTTCTCAGCAGCGCATGGAATTTTTTCCTAAATTGACCATATACCTGGCCATAAATCATCCCTCAGGAAATTCAGAAAGATCAATGTAATCCCCTGCATCCTATCAGACCACAACGCATTAAAGCCAGAAATTAACAACAGGAGAGGATCCAAAAATTTCAACAGATATTGGCGACTGAACAACTCGCTCCTGAACAATGAATGGGTCAAACAAGAAATCAGACAGGAAATCCAGAACTTCCTAGTAACAAATGATAATGAGGACACAAACTTTCAGAACTTGTGGGACACAATGAAGACAGTTCTAAGGGGGAAATTCAATACACTAAATGCCTTCATAACAAAGACACAGAGGTCTCAAATTAACCAACTATACTCACACCTAATGTCATTAGAACAGATGGAAAAATCCAACCCTAGGAGCGCGAGACACAAGGAAATATTTAAGATCAGAGCTGAGATTAATGACTTGGAAACAAACAAAACAATTGAAAAAATACATAAATCAAAGAGTTGGTTCTTTGAAAAAGTCAATAAGATCGGCAAACCCCTGGCCAACTTAATGAAATGAAAAACTCAGAAAGTCCAAATTAACAAAATAAAAAATGAAACGGGTAAGATCACAACAGATACTGAAGATATTGGAAGAATCATCAGGTCATACTTCCAAAACCTCTACTCCACAAAATTAGAGAACCTGGAAGAAATGGATAAATTCCTGGTATCTCATTGTGGTTTTGATTTGCATTTCCCTGATGGTTAAGGATGCTGAGCACTTTCTTAGATGAGTCAAGGCCATTTGTGTTTCCTCCTCTGTGAATTCTCTGTTGAGATCAGTGTCCCATTTTGTGAGAGGGCATTTTGGGTTTTTGCTATTAATTTTTTTTTTGAGTTTTCTGTAGGTTCTGGAAATTAGGCCTCTGTCTGAGTTGTAGCTGGCAAAAATCAACTACCAATTTGAATGAGGTCTATTGCCTCTGAGAATGGTTTTTTTGTCTGTACAGAACCTTTTGAGCCTGATCAGGTCCCATTGGTTAATTGTTTGTAATATTTCCTGGGCTGCTGGAGATTTACTCAGGAAATTTTTCCCTACTCCTATTTCATGTAGAGTTCCTCCCATTTTTTCTTCCAGGGTGTTCGGGCTTACCCAATTTATATTACAGTCTCTGATCCATTTGGAGTTGATTTTTGTGCATGGTGAAAGGAGTGGGTCTATTTTCATTTTTTTACACATGTTTATCCAATTCGTCCAGCACCATTTGTAGAAGATGCTATCTTTGGCCCAGCATACATTGTTGGCCCCCTTGTCAAAGACCAAATAACTGAAGTTACTCCCAATTAAAGCTGGGTCTTCAATTCTGTTCCATTTATCCGTCTGTCGGTTTTTATGCCAGTACCATGCTGTTTTAGTTACTATGACTTTATAGTATGTTTTAAAGTCAGGGATGGAGATACCCCCTGAGTCGGTTTTTTTCACTTAGAATAGTTTAAGATATCCGAGGTCTTTGGCCCTTCCAAATAAATTTAGAGATTATTTTTTCTATGTCTGTGAAGAAAGAGGTTGGGATTTTTATCGGCATGGCATTGAATCTGTAAATTGCTTTTGGCAGGATTGCCATTTTTACTATATTGATTCTCCCTAACAATGAGCATGCAATATCTTTCCATCTTTTCACATCCTCCTCTATTTCCTACTTGAGTGTTTCAATATTTTATTTATATAATTCCTTTACAACCTTGACTAGTGAGATTCCAAGTTATTTAATTTTCTTTGAGGCTATAGAAAATGGGACAGTCTCTCTGATGTCTTTTTCTGTCTGCTTGCCGTCTGCATATAGAAAGACTACTGATTTTTGTGTTTTAATTTTGTGTCCTGCCACATTGCTGAAGGCATTAATCATATTCAAGAGGTTACTGATACTATTCTTTGGGTCTGATATGTAAAGGATCATGCCATCTGCAAAGTGGGATAGTTTAATTTCTTCCTTTTCTATTTATATCCCTTTTATGTCCTTCTCCTGTCTTATCGCTTGGGCTAGAAATTTAAGCACTATGTTAAAGAGCAGTGGTGAGAATGGACACCCCTGTCTTGTTCCTGAATTGAGTGGGAACTCCTTGAGTCGTTCCCCATTGAGAATGATTTGTGCTTTAGGAGTTTTGTAAGTCGTATTTATTAAATTAAGTTATAGGCCATCTATGCCTATTCTTTCCAGAGCTTTGATCATGAAGTGGTGTTGAATTTTTTCAAAGGCCTTCTCCTCATCTATTGAGATAACCATGTGGTTTTTGTGGTTGAGCTAATTAATATGATGTATTTCATTTATCGACTTGTATATGTTGAACCATCCCTGCATCTCTGGGATAAAGCCAACTTGGTCAGGGTGGATAATATTTTTGATGAAGCATTGTATTCAGTTTGCCTGGACTTTATTCAGGATTTTTGCATCTAAGTTCATCAGAGATATGGGTCTGTAGTTCTCTTTTATTGTTGCAGACTTGCCTGGTTTGGAGATTAGGGCAATGGTAGCTACATAGAAGGTGTTTGGAAGCCTTCCCTCTTTTTCTATGCTTCTAACAAGCTTCAGAAAAAGTGTTTTCAGCTCTGTGCTGAAGGCTTGGTAGAAGTCAGCTGAGAAACCACCTGGTCCTGGGCTTTTCCTTTTCGGAAGGTTTTTGGTTACATCTTCAATCTCTATGAATGTGATAGGTTTACTTACTGCTTTTTTTTACTCTGGTTTAATCTTTGGCAGTTGGTAGGTATCCAAAAACTTATCCATTTCTTCAAGGTTCTCTAATTTTGTGGAGTAGAAGTTTTGGAAGTATGACCTGATGATTTTTCCAGTGTCTTCTGGATCTGTTTTGATCTCACCATTGTCCTTTCTAATTCTATAAATATCTGTTATCCCCAGCTGGTCACTGGTGTTATTGAGCTCCATTATGTCCCTGCTGATCATCTGTTTGGTTGATCTGTCAAGAGCTGATAGAGGTGTATTAAAGTCTCCTATTATGATGGAATTAGAGTCTATTTCTGCTTTATTTTTGAGTAGGTTTTCCTTTATGAACTATGTTGCACCCAAATTTGCTGCATATGTGTTGATGATGGTGACATCTTCCTGTTGGATCATTCCTTTGATGAGTAAGAATTGACCATCATTAGCCTTTTTAATTGATTTTGGTGCAAAGTCTATTTTGTCAGAAATTAATGTAGCCACACCTGCTGGCTTTTTACTTACACATGCCTGATAAACTGTTTTCCATCCTTTTCCTCTAAGAAGATTGCTGTCTTTAGAGGTAAAGTGTGTTTTCTGAAGGCAGCAGATGAAGGGTCCATTTTTCTGATCCACCCTTTAAGTCTGTGACTTTTTATAGGGGAGTTAAGTCCATTTATATTCAGTGATATAACAGTGAGGTTTGCTTTAAGCCCTGCCATGATGAAGGGTTAATGGGGGTTGTTGTCTGTCCTGCTGTTATTAGCACACTGACTGTGATTGTCATGCCTGATCTCTGGTACTCTTCTGAGGTAGATTTCTTGTTTCTTCTGTGTAGGATTTCTCTTGTAGGATATTCTGAAATTTTGGCTTTGTTTTCAAATAGTCGTCGAGCTGGTTTACTTCAAGGAAAACACTTTCAATTCTCCATCTACTAAGAGGGATAGCTTTGCTGGGTATAGTAGTTTAGGTTGAAAGCCATATTTCCTTAGGCCCTGAAAAGCATTAGTCCAAGTCTTTCTGGCTTTCATGGTTTCTAATGAGAATTCTGAGATAAGTCTGATGGATTTTCCTTTATAAATTATGGTTTGCTTTTCTCTAGCAGCTTTGAGTATTTTCTCTTTGCTTTCTATGTTAGGCATCTTAATTTGTATGTGTCTTGGAGAATTCTGCTTCGTGTCCTGTCTGTTTGGAGTCCTCTGGGCCCCTTGAATGTTGAGTGGGCTTTCTCTTGTTATATAGGGGAAGTTTTCTTGAATAATTCTGTTGAAAATGTTTCCTATGCCCTTAGCCTGGGCTTCTTCTCCCTCTGTGATCCCCATGATTCTAATATTGGACCTCTTTATGGTATACCATAGATCCCTCAAGTTATGCTCACTCAATTTCTTGAATTTGTTGAATCCTTATGACATCCTTATCAATTCCTTCTGTCTTGTCCTCAACGTCTGAGATTCTGTCCTCCAGATTGTCAACTCTGGGACTGATTGATTCTAGGGAGGTTTTTAACAACTCCATTTCATTTTTGGTTTATGCTATAATTTTGTCAATAGACTCCAATTCTTTGGTGAGATCCAATTTCCAGTCTGTTTTTGTTTTTGCTAGGGATTCCTGAAAATCATTTTAAAGTTTTCTTAAGTCCCCATCAAAATTAATCAATTGATTGTCTAGCTCCTCAAGGAGTTGGTTCATCTTCAATTCACTTAATGGTTTTCTGAATTCATTCATATTACTCTCCATTAAATTCAGGCTGGAGTCTATGCTTGAGTTTGAGCTTCATCTCATTCATGTCTTTTTTCATAGTTTGCATGTCAGCCATTAACTGCTTCATGTTTGCATTGCAGTTGTGGTCAGGAGTCATATTATTCTCTTTTTGGGATTGCAATTTTATTGTCTCTACTTTCTTACCACTTTCTTGTTCCATCATGGGACTAGGGGCCCTGAGTTGGGGAGTTCCATCTTTGATCTCTGTGGTTTTGATCATTGGTTTCTGCCCATGTCCAGGTATTGGAGTGGGACTCAAGCACCCTGGGGAGTGCTGTTCAGCCCGCTTTGCTGTATCCTCCCTTCAGTGGCACATGTTCCCTAGTGCCCACCGAAGTCACCTGTGAGCTCCCTGCAGTGGCGGATTGTCCCTGCCTGAACTGGCTTCTGCTGTCCCAGCAGTGGCAGCGGTTCCCAGGTATCTGCCAGAGGCCTGGCCCTTTCGCATCTGCAGTCCTAAGTGGGCTTCTGGAAGCAAGCTAGGTCAGATTGTCCTAGAAGCACATCTGCCTGTGGGGGGGGGGGTCGCGGAGAGAATGTGCCCAAGGATCGGGCACTGGAGGGATGGGGCCACAGGAGGGAGAGGTGCTCAGCTGGCAGGGCTCGGGAAGTGCCTGGGAGGAGACAATGGCGATGGCGGGAGCTTGGGGTGGGGGAAGGGCAGCTTTCTGTTCCTCCACGGAGCAGAAAGCCGCTGGGGAACCCTGTCCAGGTGCAGGTGCTGGAGAGAGGGTGTGCTTGGGTTCAGGCCCGGCTGGGGTCCATGGTTTGAATACCAGCTGGAAAATTAAACCTTTACGGAGAGAGTTATGGCTAGGCTGCTACTCGTCCGCCATCATGCTCTGCCCCCCTTTTGAATCTTTTTTTTTATTGTCCATAATGAGTTACATTTAGTGGGAAAACCATGAGTTGTTTTCTCCAATTCCCCTATACCCCTCTTCCCCATCCCCAATCAGCTGGATATCCTCCTCCATGGGCAGTCTGGATCAGTCCTTGGGGCTGGGGATGATGAATTGCCTAAGAGTCAACTGGGTTCTACCAACCCTAGTATGTTGTTACTGAGGGGGCCAGCTATCACGGGGCTTCCTTTTTTTCTTTTCTTTTCTTTTTTCTTTATTATTTATTTATTTACTTTTACTTAGTGGCTGGTGTCAAACTTGTGGGTACTTCAGCTAATGCAGCAAGTGCTCTTACCTACTGAGCCATCTCCCCCAGCTCTCTACCTGTTTTAATATTGTCACTCAAGTAATCTCTACATCACTCTCATGTAGAAATACAAAATTTATATTCAGTTCATTCCTAGGAAGACCATATTTAGAGAGGCCACTAACAGTTCACAGAACAAGCTCACTTATCCCCAGTATGGGAAGAAATTACTTTTCACAAGAGAATTTCTGGGTGTTAGACTCAGAAACAATAATTATTTTAAATAATTGAATCCTCAGACCAGTCTCAGATTTAGCCATAATCACTGATTCTGTTTTTATTAAGGGTGGAGATGGTAAGAATTAAAGAGAAAATTACTTGTGCATTCACTTGACAAATTGGATAAGTTTCTAATCTTCTCACAGACTCTTTTCTTTTCTATAAAATAATGTTAATAATAATAGTATGTAACTCATGCACCTGTGTAAGGACCAAATGTTTTTTCTGTGTAAAATGTAATATATAACTAAAAATAAGTGGATCTGATGAGATGGCTTAGTAGTTAAGGCATTTGCCTGCAAAGCAGAAGGACCTGAGTTCAATTCCCCAACACATAAAGCCAGATGCACAGGTTGGCACATGTGTCTAAAGTTCATTTGCAGTGTGGCCTGAAGTCTTGGCATGAGTATTCTCTTTCTCTGTCTGCATCCCTCTCTCTCGCTCTCCCCCTCTCTCTCGCTCTCCCCCTCTCTCTCTCAAATAAATAAAATATTTTTTTGTTTTTTTCCTTATTGTCTATAATTAGGTACACTGAATGAGCAAGTAATGAGTTGATATCCCCATTTCCCCAATTTCCCTCTTCCCTGTCCCCAACCAGCTGGATATCCTTCTCCATTTTTAAATGTCCTAAAATTGATTTTTTAAATGTCTGCTCCTGTTACAAACAAAATGATTCATGGGAGGTACTCCCTATTGTAAGAATTTTTAAATACATTTTAATATAGTAAACTTTAGCCCTCTGATCAGTTGCTTACCATTTGTACTAAATACATAAAAGGAAAATATCTCCAATAATTATTTAAAACTTAAGTTAGCTACATGGAAGAACAAACATTGAACAGTTTGTTTAGGGAGGTGGTACATTGTCTTTCCTGAAAGCAGTTTTGCCTAAAATCTGTAATGTCTGGGAAAATGACAAGCTTTGTAACAAGTTAGTTATGTTTCTACTAAAGGGTATCCATTTCCCTCAACCTATTAATTCCTTGTTTGTCACAAACTGAAGGTCTTTGGATACCTTGGCAACCTAGGAAATATAACTCTATGGCCTTGGATTCTTCAGCCTTGCCCTCACAGGTGACGCTGAGCAGGTAATGCTACTTCCCCTGCTGTTTGTGTGTACTGCTACTTCATCCTTTCTGTTACCATAAGGTTGGCAATAGTTTAACACATGTCTCTTCTTCTCAGGAAAAAAATCATTTATAATTACACATTTAAGAAAATTTTGGCATTTCATAAGGTCCAAATTTTGATTGTCTTACATGCATTAGTTCATGTAGCCATAATAGAAAGTCCATGAGGTCAATATCATTATCTTTAATTTTCAGAGAATGAGGTTCAGGGGAGTAACTTGCTCGAGGGCATATGTGTGGTAAGTAGCCTAATTGCATAGTTTTTGAAACATACATTATAAGAGCAAGCAAAGAAATAGAATGATAAAACTTAGATTTGACAAATCATTAAATGAAGGTTGAATATAGTTTCCAAAATTGTTGCTCTAATAGTATCTATGACTCTAATTATCCCCATTCCCTGAATGCAGAAAGTATAATAATAATGATATTTGAAGTGGAACTGTCATGGCTGACAGGACACATAAGCAATTCAGAAAATAATTTAAGTGAAATTGAAACCAGTCTGAGCTTATAGCCATTATTCTTTCACCTTAGAATTTCGTAGTCATGATTAATTGTGGGGAAAAATGTTTGAAGAATACATCCTTTGAAAAAGTGACAGAGGTGAATGAACTCAAAAAAGAACTAAAGATGATTTAAATTATTAGAATGTAAAATTCTCATGGTCCTCAAAGACAGAATCTAATTCATTTCAAACAGGTCAGATGATACTGCTTCTAACTTCTACTTGCTTAAATTACAAGTAGTGCAGGCATGGGATTCACACTTTTATCAGGTATTAACTATGTTCAGGTATTCTTGTAGTTCCAGAGGTAATTTCTTGCCAGCTTGAAATGTTTCATACTGAGTGTTTAATAGCTTAGGCAATCAGCCACCCGCCACTGCACCTGACCAGTTCTTGTTGGCTGGTGCAATACAGTGGTGAGCTGACAGTAAACCTCAGCTTTTAGGAAACAGAGTTGTTCTTCATGTGGATGACTCTGTGCCGAAAGCCTGGGAACAGCCTGACAAGGGAGGATAGACAGGATGTTCTTGATCTGATCAGAGTCTGCTAAAGCCCTTTTTCTTTCCTGCAGTTAAACACAGTGGCAATATTTCTTTCGATGAAATTGTCAACATTGCTCAACAGATGCGCCACCGGTCTTTGGCCAGAGAGCTTTCAGGAACTATCAAAGAGATCCTGGGCACTGCGCAGTCTGTAGGATGCAATGTGGATGGCCGCCAACCACATGACATCATAGATGACATCAACAACGGTGCAGTGGAATGCCCAGCTAGCTAAGAAGTTTATGAAGGAAAAAGTATGCAATAAAAGATGAAGAAAGAAAAAAAAATAGCTTAGGCAAGCAAAAATAATATTTCATCTTTAAATCTAGGGCCATATTAACTAGAAAAAGAAAATGACCCTGAATTATTCTCTTTTCTTTCTTATGAGTATAGTCATGATTCAAGTTTGAGACTCAAATACATATAATTTACCTAAAAATTAACTCAAAATTCACATTTTAGAATGTGATACTATTGTGAGATAATATAAAATTAAATATAGTTATTTTATTATCTATCTATTACAAATGAAAAACATGGGAATCAGGATTCATTTATAAGAAAGGGAATGTAAACGGTGTTGCCTGGGGAATCTGTAATATACTCTTCTTTTTTTTAAATATAAATTTATTGTCCATAATGAGTTACATTAATTAGTGGGCAAACCATGAGTTGTTATCCCAAATTCCCCAATTCCCCCCTCCCCCTCCCTGATCAGTTGG
>PVHP010053679.1:0-10709 GCA_004024765.1 Zapus hudsonius | reverse complement strand
AGTGATTTTTAAAGTCATGTTAAGCCCTCGAGGATGCTCTTGAGCATTGTCCCCACCTTCCTTAAGCAGCTTGCAGCACCTCTGCTGAGCACAGCCTGCCCAGTGTGTGTCGGGGTGGTCCTCTGGCCATACAAGGTCCTCTGCTGTCCACCTCCATTCTGGTGCCTCAATCTCTAGTCACCGGCTCAGGGGCAAGCCTGGGGCTCAGGCTTGGCTGTTGAGGGAGCCCTTGGGAGGTCACTAGGAGGCACTTCCCTGGAGCAGTGTGAGGGGGCACCTGCGCTGAGGGCAGCCACTCCCTACTGGTTCTAAGAACCGTGCTAGACCATTTCTGCTCCAGAATGTTGGGGTGGCCTTTTTTTTGTTTTTGTTTTTCGAGGTAGGGTCTCGCTGTAGCCCAGGCTGACCTGGAATTCACTATGTAGTCTCAGGGTGGCCTTAAACTCATGGTGATCCTCCTACTTCTGCCTCCCGAGTGCTGGGATTAAAGGCATGTGCCACCATGCCCGGCTGGGGTGGCCTTCTTGAAGCTGTCCCAATTCCTCATGTTCTGAGTAACTGGCCCTGGGCCAAGAGCTCCCTGGAGTAGGGGGAGGGTTTGGCCTGGAACAGGAGTGTGGAGACCGCTTGCCCTCTGCCGCCTGGGTCCCTCAGAGGTACAATGCTTCATTGATCTCCTCAGGCTGTTCTGGGCATCTTTGGGGGAGCAAGGGTGAGAGCCCAAGGCCCAGCTGTAGGGACAGGCCATCCTTGCATCAGGTGAGACCACATAGAAAGGATAAGACATGGGCTGGAGAGATGGCTCAGCGGTTAAGGCACTTGCCTCCAGTGCCTAAGGCCCTGGGTTCAATTCCCCAGGACCCACATAAGCCAGACCCACAAGGTCTCTCTCTCTCTCTCTCTCTCTCTCTCTCTCTCTCTCTCTCTCTCTCTTTCTTTCTCTCTCTCTCTCTCTCTGCTTGAAAGTGAATAAATAAAATATTTAAAAAAAAAAAAAAGAAAGGATAAGACATATCTTTTCTGGGGACTGTCCCTGAGATGGAGCTGGGAGAGGAAAGAATTTCCTCTTTCACGCTGCCAATGCCACAGCATGGAGTCCTTTGTCCTTAGACACTGATTGGTGTCTGGATAGATCTGTAGCAGCACTCTGTTCTGTGCACATGAATAAGAGGAAGGCCGACCAGGTAGGCCACAACAGCACCTTTCTAGAGTTTTCCTTCTCATGAACAAAAAGGTAGCAACTATTGCTCAGCCTTGCTGACTTTCTTCCCACATTCCTGGAAAGCAGATGCACCCCCACTCTAGTGAGGCTCAGCTGCAGGGAGCAGACCCCAGCTGGTGGCCTCAGACCTCTGAGGGGCAGGCAGCCACTGTTCCTGCCTTCAAAGCACCAACACCAAGCCTCCCAGCAAGTTCCCATGGACACTGGGACGCGCTGTCTTGCACCCTGTGGAATAGCCTGGGCTTTGTGTGAGGTGCAGAGCAGGTGCCTTCTCTGTGAATGTGTCCAGCGTTGGGGAATGATCTTTCAGAAGCCATGGCTCAAAGCAATCCTGAGTGTCCACACGGATAAGGTGCAGACACCGCTGCCCAGGACCACAATGGCTGGTTCTTCGATTCAGGTGAAAGCCTTGAAGCCGGAGGGCCACACAGATACCTAGTCTTTCTGGTTTCAGCTCCTATTTCCCCAAGTCTGCAGTTTAGGAAAGCGGGCCAATGGCAGACACTGTCAGCTCAGGTTCTAGAGCTTTCCTTTCTCTGGATCACTGTGAGTCCAGGTAGGCTGGCACGCAGTGACTTGTGCATTTGCTGCTGTGGCCGTTTGCTGCCCCTCAGCTGAGCACAGCCCAGAACGAGCTTCAGTCTTTATGGGATAATTAGTGCAGACAGTGACCAGGCCCCGGGCCTCGGGGTGCAGCGGAGTAGAACGGAATCTCAGCAGCATGAAAAGTCACTGAGACACATGGATGGTGGCTGAATAGAGACAGTTACCTTCTGAATAGATTAATTAAAAAAAAAAAAAAACCCGCAAAACTCCGTGAATGGGGAGGGCTGCAAGGAGGCTCTGAGCAGAGACAAAGTGACAATGAGGTTTTGTGTCTCCACAGCTCCGAGAGGAAGCCTGGAGGGGGTTTGCTGCACTGGACGACCCTCTGGCCAGACTGCTGGACATGCTAGAGGGCAGGCAGAACTGGCAGAAGAAGAGTCCCTCCCTGCAGGCCTGGGTAGCCTGTGAGCTACAATGCTGGTTGCAGACACAGCAATGCCCAGAGGCAGCCCAGGTAAGCCAGGACGTCATGAGCCCTGCCCTGCTCTGCCACCAGCACACTGGGTTTCTTGCCCAGCTGACCAGGCCTCCGTAGCCCACTGAGCTTGCCCGAGATGGATGAAACCTATGAGCCTATGAACTTGACCTTAGTCTCCTGGAAGCCATTTGCACAGTCAGGGTCTGGTCCCCTCACCTTCCCACCACCCTCCACCTATGGGCCGGGCTGCATGCACTGACCTCCCAGACCAGGCCTGTCCCTAGCTCAGGCCAAGCTTCACATACATCCCTGGCCTCAGGGCAGCACTCACGTGAGTCTGGATCTTGGTATTCCAGCAGAGCTGGAGGCTGAAACAGTTGCAGGACCGAGCACTCAGGGTCCTTGTGAAGAGCCCTTCCTGTCTGGTGGAACCACTGGTCAACATCTTCCAGCTGGAGGACACAGACAAGAGCTCCCTCCTGGCTCATGTTTACCACCTCCATCACGAGGGCAAGTTCAAAGAAGTGAGTGCTTCTCCATGGTGTTGGGGCCCCACAGGAAGAAAGCCTGGGACTCCCCACTTCTGCTGCTTTGGTGCATGAATTCAGTGGAACAGGCAGGAGCCAGATGAGGGTCATACACTGAGGGTTGTGTGGGCATGTGGATCTGGGCTTGTGCGTCTCAAGTACTGGATTTCCTTCTCCCAGTAGGTCCCAGGAGCCCCTCACACTTCTTGAGCCAAGAAAGGTGTCAGGCTGCAACCCCCTACATGACTACCCAGCACTCTGCTCCATGCCAGCCTGGGGGAATCCCTCTTGAGGCTGCCCAGTGGGCTCTCACACTCAGTCCAGCCACATTCCTGCCATGCCGCTGAGTACCAGCAGCTCTGGCATGAAGCAAAACCCATGCACCTGGGCTAGGAGACCACCCTCTTCCCTTTGCCCCCTTCATCAGGGCACTAATTCATCTTGGCTGCTTGGCCTGTTGTGTGAGAGGCACAGCCTTGGCCACCCCTCCCCCTCCAGGCAGAAAGGCCTGAAGAGCCCAGAGGAGGAGCTGGTGACAGTCCCACAACCAGGTGCCCCCTCCCAACTTCTGACAAGAGCTTGGGACTCTGCATTGACTCAGTACACACAGGGTGCAGAATGGAGGCGGAGGCAGAGTTTGGGTCAGCCCACTCAAGAGCTGTCTAAAGTACCTTTGGAATTTGGGACTCAGCTACAGTCTCTGGGTGAGAACTTGTATGCTTTTAGCATTGTGTGTTCCTGGTCTTCTTTATGAGTGCTGCTGTCCCGGATGTAAGTCCAGAAGGTTCTAAGAGGAAGACTGAATCCTGAAGTCCTATACGCCTGGCCCCAAGCCTGACCAGGCACTCAGCTATGATTGTCTGTAGGAGGCACCCAGTGCCTGTTGCAACTGAGGGAGACCTCCAGACACCTGGGCAGCCCAAGATGTGCAGACCCACCTCTGATGGGTGCAGCCCACAGTGTGCCTGCCATGAACAAGGCTACCCTTCAGACAGCACCTCTGCCCATTGCTGCCAGGGTCCAGAGATTAGCTCGCTTGAGGGTCAGTGCTCCCCAGGACCACCACCCTTGTGGTTGGGGTTTAGGTGTTGGCACCAGGGGCCACCTTGGCCTCTCTGGGAGGTGGGCACGTGCGTGGGCATCACCAGGACCCACATGGATTCATCTCTTATCACACCTGCCCACTCTTCTTCTGGAGGCCAGTGAAGAGTACCGAGGACCCAAGATGGCCGTGGTCTGGGAACAATGCGGAATTGAGGGCTAGCCACTCATGTGGCGCGAGGCTATTCTCCAGGCTGAATGGCTGCCGTGCCTGGGGAGAGCGCAGGGAGGCAGAAGGCAGGCTAGTGTTTCGGGCGTCTTCTGTTACACTCCAGCCTTTCAAAGAGTGTCTGGGGCCACTGAATGTGCCTCCCTTGCGCTCCAAGGCAGGCATCCTACACAAAGGGGGCTCTTGTCCCACACAGGCCCCTTCGGGGGGGAAAAAAAGCCATTGTCCCCAAGCGGGGCCGCCCGGCAGGCGGTGCATGCTCCACTGCCCACCACGGCGCAGTCCAAAGGGGCCCCATTCAGGCCTGTCCGCCCGGATTAGCAAGGACTCTCCGCTCAGAGTGCTGCGATATTTCATGTTGAGGGCAGCGGCTGGCTCTGGGCAGAATGAATGCCTGCTTTTGTCCGCTGAGTTATTTTATTTACATTTTTTAAACAGCTTATCAAGGTAAAAAGATAGCTTTGCTTAAAAAAAAAAAAAAAAGGCTCCCTTGGCTCCAGGCCTGCACAGAGGTGGGAGGCTGGGTTGGTGCTGGGATCCTGGGCCATGGCAGTCTGGGCCTCAGCCAGCTTGGGCACCTGCCCAGTCCCCCTGCCCTTTGGCGTGGTGGGCCAGAGAGAGATGGGGCACTCATCCAGAAGCTGCTATCTGAGCCCCTCTGGACTTTCTGGATCATTCTCCTGAAAGCCATTGCTGGACCTGCCTGGCCAAAGGTTCCCTTAGCCCTGCCCTGACCCAGCCTGCTGGACTGTCTCAGGTGTTCCTTCCTCCTGAGCAGCAGAGGTCTACCAAGCCAAAGGTTCCAGGAGGGCATCATTGGCCCCCATCTATCCTCAGCCCAGGCCTGAGCTTTTATTTCTGTTGGGCCTATAGTCCAGGCCCTCCATCTCCACCCCTCGGCTTCCACCGTGTCTGCTCTCTGGGTCCTGGGCAAGCAGGTGAGCTTCCTGTACCCCTGAGCCTGCCAGGCTTCCCACATGACCAGGCTCAGTTCTTCCATGACCTCAGAGAATATCCAGAATGTTAGTAGACCCGTCTTCAGCTGGTCCTGACCTCAGTGAAATGTCACACTGAGGGCAAGCCAGGGGGCTTCCTAGAAGAGCTGATTCTGTCGCCTGTGTCAAGTCTGTAAGGATGCCTGGTAGTGGCTGAGGGAGACCAAGCAGGGTCCTTGCCTTGTCGTGGCCCCTGCCCAGGCAGGCCCATAGAACACACACACACACACACACACACACACACACACACACACACACACACACACATAAACAAACACGCCACTGCAGATCTGCAGATGTACACTATAGATAAAGTGCCTTAGAACCCATGCAAACTGGCCACCCTCCTGTGGCACACACCAAGGCCACCTGGCCACCAGAGGGCAGCCTAGGTGCATGAAGAGTCCTGTTGGGCAGATAAGGGGCTCCAAGTGACCCACAGAAAAAGGAGGAGGCTGTCACCTTAAACTCCATGGCTGTGGGATTGGTGGAAGGCTCCCAGTTGGGGATCTTCCAAGTCTCAGCCACCCCTCCCCCCCACACACAGGTGAGGCCTGAGTACAACACCCAGGAAGCACAGCCTGCCAGGGTCTCATGTGGATCGGAGCCCACTGGGCTAGTGCTGGAGGGGAAGGGCATCGAGGTCAGGGACAGTACAGTGGAGGCAATGGGGGCTCTGGCCCACTGCCCCTCACCATCCCACCCAGTATCCCCTCTGCAGCCGCTGGTAGAGAGCCTGAAGCCAAGGGGGTGTGGGGTACAGCCCACTCCCAGCTCCCCGACCTCTGCCGAAGCCCAGATTGAGCCTACAGAAGGGATCTTGAGGGGCTCTGAGTAGCCATGGTATGTAGCGAACTGAGCATGCACCCCAGTTTCCTTAGAATCCTGAAGCTTTGGGGGTGTATCTATGATCCAAAAGACACAAAGGCTCTTTCTTGTCTGACACTGTCACCTAGTAGCCCACGTACTCCCTCCCTCAGCCCTGTATTCTGCTCATGTCCTGTACCCCCTCTATGCCATACATCCCTTCCCCCTACCCTGGGACCCTCCCACGCCCTGCGCCCCACTGGGCCTGGTGAGGCCAAGCCTCCTGGACTCAGGCCAGGCTGCGGAGGAGGCGCCGGGTCAGAGCACAGGGAAGGCCCCGGCCCACATCCCCGGAGCTGGAGCCGCCAAGCCTTTCCCAGGCCGCTATTTTGGGCTCTATGTGAGCTCTGGGGGCAGGGTGTCGGGCAGCTCTGCCGCTGCTCCTACTGGTTATTTTTGCTCATAATGGGAGCGCAATATATGGAAATTATTAATAGCTGCTCAGGCTGCGGTACGTGCTGGTGATCAGGGCTGGTGCTTGCTCTGTCCAATGGTGGGAAGGTTCCAACAACACTGCAGGGCAGGTTTGGGGTGGGGCTGCCTCTCAGCTGCACCCACTCCTCACCCAAGGATGCCTAGGCTGTGTGTGGCCATTTCCTCCAGAGCAGTTGGTTTGGTCATCTCAAGAATGGATGACAGTCTAGGGACAGCTCTGAGCACAAGCCCTCATGCCAGGCCCTCCCCTCCAGCCACCACTCCACCTAGGGGACACATTTGGGATGTGGGTCTTGCTTTTGGATTGTGCCCCCCAGCCCTCCAGGGCATGTGGTGGACACTGGCCCCCTCTGTTGCAAGCACACAGGACTGGCCATGCTGGTCCTCTGCACTGACTGGATGACCCTGGGAGGGATGGAACAGCTGTGTGGAGGTCAGTGCAGGCCTCTTGTCCCCACTACCTGACCCTTAGAAGCCCTGAGCAGGAGTCTGGGGGCCAAGATGGGTGAGTGAGTCCCTAGGGACCCTAGGGAGTCAGGGCAAGAGGCTTCCTGTTGTGAGACCCTCATGGATGTCAGCCCCCTTGGGTCAGCAGCCACGCTCTTGGACATGGGAAGGCCTCTGGCTGTGCTTGTGGTGGCCAGTGTCAGTCAGTGCAGAGTGGGAGACCCCTATGCTGTGCCCCCCGCCCAGGCACATGTAATCACTCTCTGTTTGTTGCCAGGCAATCGTGCTGGGCATGAGGTTGAAGCTGCAGCCAGAGCTGGATGTTGAAAAGGTAAATGGCTTTCTCATGCAAATTCTTTAGGTTTCAACTTGGATAAAACCCAGGTCTCCAGAAATAGGGTTTGGTGGGGGGTTGGGGAGGGTCTCCAACCATCACACCCCAGGCTTCCTCCAAGGCCCAGAGTGGGGTGGGCAGGGTCTGAACCAAGCCAAGGGGTACCGGTTAGTGAAGTGCTCAGGGGACTTCAGCAAAACGTGCAGAGGCTTCCAGGCCATCTTCCCCGTGTGGGTTAGTCCCAGGCAGCCACATTTGTGCCTGGTGCCCTTGTTCCCCGCAGCCCGGGAACTGTGGGGTGGCCAGGCTGAGGGCTGCAGGCCCCTATGCTAGAGGAGGCGCCTCTCTAGATCCAGTCACCACGCGTGATTTTGCATGCATCCTTGTGGGCCAGAGGAGATAGCTGTCTCCTTGGGAATCTCAGGACAGATGACATAGACCTGAAAGCCACTGCATCCACAGGAATGACAGATTGGCCACCGTTTTGTGAGGTCATGACAGGCTGTGCCCACCCATCCTGCCAGCTACAGAAGGGCTGAGTCCCGAAGTGCTTTCCCTGACATGTGCACAGTTCAAGCTCTGGGAGCCAGGGCCAGGGGCTGGAGACTCACCCTAGGCATTAGCCCTCTCTCTGCCCCTGTTCAAGTCTGGGCTCTTCGTAGCCTGCTGGCATGTGTGTCCATGGACTAAGGGAGGCAAACAGGGGTCTTCTGCATGATCCATGAGAGAGGGAGCCTTATTAAGGTCTGTTTTTTTGTTTCCTTTTTTTTTTTTCCAAGGTAAGGTCTCGCTCTAACCCAGGCTGACCTGGAACTCACTATGTAGTCTCAGAGTGGCCTTGAACTACATGGTGATCCTCCTACCTCTGCCTCCCAAGGATTAAAGGCGTGCACCACCACGCCTGGCTTGTAAGGGCTGGTTCTTGCTGAGGAATGGCTAGTATGCCCAGGGCCACAGCCAGGGACTTCCTCAGGGTGGTCTATGGGGGTGTGTTCCACACACTCCATGTGCCTCTGGGAAACATCTCTTATCTATTAGGGCAACTACCAGAGGAGTTGTCTCAGTCGGCCTCCACCTGGGTTGATGAGCTCAGCTGGTCACACCTGAACCTCCTGGAGTCTCCACTCCTTGGTCAGGAGATGATGAGGACTACAGAGCCCACCACTCTGGGAACGTTAGCCTGGAAACAAGGCCCACAGATGCAGGCATACATGTGCAGGGTCATGGGCGCTGAGCAGGGGCTGGGGTGGACAAACCATGGCTCTGCACACTACCCTGAGGCACTCTGATCCTGCCTGACCTCTGCAGAAGCAGGTCTTGAGGCGTGAGGGCCACCCCCAGGCCCTTTCAGTTCTCACGCACTCTGGGTGGGATGTGCATCCATAGTTCTGGCCATGGTCCTGAGTTTATTCTCTCCTGCAGGTGAGCACCCCTCTGCTGCTCCTGGAGAAGCTAAACCTCATTGAGAACTATGTGGCTGGCTTCCCAGACCTCCAGAGGAGGCTGCTGGTCCTCATGGACTCCTGGTGCCAGCCTGGGTTTGACATCAGGAATGTCCTCAGGTAAGTCCCACAAGGTTCTGTGACCTCCCAGGGTCCCAGGATGAGGGCTAGGTCTTGGGGATAGCAAGGAGCCAGTACATGGCTCACGAAAGCCCCACTGGAGCAGGTTGGCCCATAGGGCCGCCATAACACCCTTGTGTCTTTACTCCTTCATTCGCCCCTGTGAGGGTTTTCTCTAGCACCTGGTGTGTGGTATCGGTTCAGCTCTTCTAGAGAAAAGACAACCAGCCTGTGTGGGTTCAGTGGAGCCGTGTGTGTGTGTGTGTGTGTGTGTGTGTGTGTGTGTGTGTGCATGAGTGTATAGTGTGTACATGTGTGTGCATGCCTGTGTGGGGTGTGAAAGTATATGCTTGTGTGCACGTGCTTCTGTGAGAGTGTACCTGTGTGCATGTGTGCACGTGGGTTAGAGATGAGGTAGCCACTAGGGGCTGCTGCATCTGGAGAAGCATCTGTGAGCACGATGCTGGCCAGGGGTGAGCAGCACAGCAGCTCTGGGGCACTGTGGCCGGCATCATCATGCACAGCCTCCAGCCTGCACAGCCTAGAGCATCTCACTTGAGAGGCAGGAAGTCTCCTTGAACCCATCCTCCCGTCCCTTCCTCCCTGGGCTTGGCATGGGGTCACTTTCACTTTGGAGTTTCCCATCTTGAAAACGGGGCTGACTGCACCTGACCCTCCGAGTGTTTATGACTCTCCTGCATGCTGGGCAGTCCGCTGCTATCACTCTTGTTGCATGAAGCCAACAAAAAGCACAGAGCGAGAGGGAGTCTGCTGGTGGGCTTGACCTAGAACCTCACTGTGGACAGGGGCTACCTACGTCTGGAAAGTCTGAGGAGAGCCAGTGAGATTTGGTTTAATTGGCACATAGTGGTCAAATTAATGACAGGTGGAAATGAGCATTAGAGAATTAAAAATTAAAGCAAGACATGCTGCAAAGTGATTAGAATGGTGGAAATCCCAAACACTGACCAGGAACTCTCATCCACTGCCTGTGATCCAACATTTATACTCCTTAGTATCTCCAGAGAAACTCAAAACATATCCACATAAAAATCTACAAATAGATGTTGGTAGCAGCTTTAGTCGTCATCACCCAAACTTGGAAGCAAACAAAATGCTTTTCAGTAGACTGTGGTCGTCCAAAAAAATAGGATATTATTTAGTGCTAAAAAGAAATGAGCCTAGCTGGGCGTGGTGGCGCACGCCTTTAATCCCAGCACTCAGGAGTCAGAGGTAGGAGGATCACCATGAGTTCAAGGCCACCCTGAGACTACATAGTGAATTCCAGGTCAGCCTGGGCTAGAGTGAGACCCTACCTCGAAAAACCAAAAAAAAAAAAAAGAAAGAAAGAAAGAAAGAAATGAGCCTGGCCAAGTGTGGTGGTGCACCCCTGGAATCCTAGCACTTGGGGGGTGAAGGTAAGAGAGTCAGGAGTTCAAGGTCATTGTCAGCTACACAGCCATTTCAAAGCCAGCTTGGCCTACATCAGACTGTCTCAGAAAACCAAAACAAAGAAACAGAAAAAAAGGAAGGAAGAAAGGAAGGAAGGAAGGAAGGAAGGAAAAGGAAAAGGAAAAGGAAAAGGAAAAGGAAAGAAAAAAGAGGGAAAAGAAACGAGCTCTAAGAGGGCACAGTGACACATACCTAAAAGATCACTTGAGCTCAGGAATTTGGGGCAGCCTGGATAAGACCTCTCCTCTTAAAACAAAGTAGACAGCTTTGTGTCCTCTTTTCCTTCTTGAGCAATTATTACTTTATTGGCTAGAAGTGGTAAGCAGACAAGGCCGCCTTGTTTCTGATCTTACAGAACAAGTGTCTCTTGTTGATCAGTGTCTGTTAGCCACAAGTTTTTGATAGAAACCCTGTATCGAGTTGAGGAAGTTTCCTTCTATACCTGGTCTGTTGAGATTTTTCAGGAATAATGTATGTTGGGTTTCATAGTCTCAGGATGGCCTTGAATTCACAGCAATCCTCCTGCCTCTGCCTTCCGAGTGCTGGGATTAAAGACGTGTGCCATCATACTCTA